>JAKCPI010005093.1:0-25103 GCA_023213315.1 Euborellia annulipes | reverse complement strand
CAATTCCCGCAATTATTTAATGTTAAGGACCCCCCCCTCAGGAGTCGAATTGAGAAGAAAGCGGCCAAAATAAAAATAAAAAAAAAACTTTTTAGAATAACTGCGGAAAATCCCAGCCCATTTTATACAGAAATGTTAAGGTTATTTGTAACTGCGAGGATTTACAGGTATCCTTGCTGACGATGGATACACAGGCCCCTTTGGTTAGCATTCGACCTCTGAGCTGAGAGCATCCCTTTATTTTAGCGGAATTTCAATTTGTGTTCCAGCTTGAACCAACTTCCACTTTTTGATAAGATCGTATGCCAAACAATAATTCGTATCGAGGCTCACTTTTTTGCATTGAATGATGTGACTATTTTCTGGAACAAATTCATGAAAAGTGCGTGTCCCAGGTACGGTGAATGCTTTACTAGCTCCTATGTCTCGGATTGCATCAACATCTTTTTTTCCAAACGACTTCGCATTGTATATTTCCGATCCGTTGTTTGCAGAACTCCAGCAATTTTTCGACATCAAGAATTTGTTCGTTGGTACGGTCGTCGCAAACTTTCGTTTCTTGCTTCTCGCTTTATCGTTCCTCCGATTCCGTCGCATGGTGACTTGCCATGTGATGTCGCGAAAAACGAGCAGGTGGCGCTGAGTCCATATTTGGCGAGGTGTTCGCATAAGTACATGAAATTGTTGCAGTTTTTGTACTGACCTGGACATCATCCATCGCTGAAATAATGTACGTGTTGAAAAAAGATGTTGATGCAATCCGAGACATAGGAGCTAGTAAAGCATTCACCGTACCTGGGACACGCAATTTTCATGAATTTGTTCCAAAAAATAGTCACATCATTCAATGCAAAAAAGTGAGCACCGATACGAATTATTGTTTGGCATACGATCTTATCAATAAAAAAAAAACTTAAAATTTATGCTGGTCTTTCATTTTAAAACTTGTTTGAACTATTTCCCAAAACTATAATTGTTTCTTTTTACGAAAATGAAAAACTAAAACATTTTGAGATGACTTTAAGTGAATTTGAACTATTAAAGAGTTGTAACATTGTCCCAGATCATTGGATTGGTACGTTTTTTTTCTTAATTATACAGAATTTAATGGAGAATAAAATAGTATTACTCAAAAAAGTCGTACACTTATAGGCAACATATAAAAATTAATAAAGAATGCAGAAGTCAAAATCACAAAAAACATGTTTTTTGAATTTTCTCAATTTTGACCTACTAAACATGCTTTCCCCAAAAAAATATTTAAACCCCATCAAAGTACACATGTTTTAGAGTAACTTAAGCATGGAAAAGTAATTTTAAAAATATATGTTTTTCGGGAATAATTTAATGAAAAAAACACCTTAAAAATCACAGATTCGTAAATTTCTCTTATTAGAGGTGAAAATTTTCGGGTTTTTCGGTGATTTTTGGATTCTACGGTCAATTTCCCTTAGGAATAGTGCTCGAAACCAATTTTTTTCATTAAAATGTTCAAACTGTACACAAATTTCCAAAATTGTACTCTGGAACGTTGAAAATGAGTGAAATTTTAATTTTGAGTTTTACGGCCGCAATGTGCACAAAAATATTTTTCTTTCTATCAACTTATCATCAGTTTGCCATGAGGAATCAGCATTTGGATGGCATTTTTTAATCTGAAATGGGTCCATGTAGTGCCATGTTGTTTTGGTGTGGAATTACCCATATAAAAAATCTTTTATATTCTTTAAAATTAACCAACTCCTCAACATCGAATTTCTGACATGATCGCAATACTTTCGCTCTCTATATATTAACATATATAGAGGTAAGAGAAACTTGAAATTCAAAGAGAACAGTAAAAACAAAAAGAAGAATATAATAATAGTACTGATCCAAAGAATATAGATATTATTTTTTGTTCGTTTAAATTGAATGTGGTCCCTTGAAACAAACAAACAAAAAATAAAAATACATTTTGTGGTTAGTAATCAGGAGAAAAAAAATGACTATTTGTCTTAAATAAATAAAAATCTTTCTCTTGACTCGCCGTTTAATTAAAATGATTCCTTGGGAGGGAATTTTGTTTCGGCTGCTCGCCAGCTCGGTTCGGCGGCTGTACTCAAGACAGCGTTTTGTAAAACCCTCCGGGGTTTTTTTTGGTTGTTTTAGTTGGGGTGTCTGCTCTACTCAATTTTATATAAATTTCGATTTTTTTTTTGCAAAAAAAAAAAAATTTTTTTAAATAATAAAAACACTATTGGAGGTCCAGGCATTCTTATTTAAGCCATTTGGTATCCAAATAAGCCTTAAATAAAATCTTAAGATTGCCTGGGATCCGAACCCGCGACCCTCGGTTTAGAAGGCAGGCACGCTACCAATTACACCAAGCCCGAGGGCGTAAAAAAATCTTGAAATATAAGTAAAATGAGAATATAGGCCTATATTTTAAAGAGCATCTAAAAAAATAGTTAAATATTTTCCGAGATCTCTATATTTGAATAAGATAATAGTATTCAAAATGCCTCGATTCGGACTCAACTACTCATATATGAGTAGTTGAGTCCGAATACAGAGATACACGGTATTTAACATGACTGTAAGTGTTTTTTCGAGGGTTCGGTGGACAGCACGCCTATGCCCCGGAAAGGCTGGATATCCTGGGTTCGATTTCCTGAGGCCATGGGATGTTTGGCCTCGCCAATAAAAAAAAAGCACTCACAGTTCTGTTAAATAAATCTAAAAAATCATGTATTTTAATCAAAATGTTTACTGCTTGCAATTGTTCGTCTTCGGCGAGCAATTGCAATATTTTAAAGTTTTAAATTTCCCTCTCTGACTTGAAGTTTTAAAGTTCCCTCCCTAGCACCTCTTCCTGTAAATCTGGCCAATTAGCGAGAGTCTAGCCACAGGCACATACCCAGAGGGACAGGAAGTCAGTGGCAAGCGTAGTAATGATAATGACGATATATATTTAATATTAATATCTAAGTAAGAGCAAGTAAAAAACCCGATTAAACGCAAATAATTGGAAACCCCCTGGGGGAATTTCTATGCCAATTCTGACCGAAACGTCAACTGCCCCTTTCTTCTCCTTCATTCATTATTCATTCAGCTACTTCTTCTGGAAAAGAATTTTTTTTTTTTTAAGTAAACTCGAAGAAATTAGCAAGTTCTGAATGGATTAGCACACAAGTGATGACGTCATGACTAGAGAAATAATCTTTTTTTAAACAAAAACTGGCATGGCCACTATATAACGCTTGTCTTTCCAGGTTCATGTTATAAAATAAAAATGAGGGTGAGCCGGAGGTTGTAACGGGGTGTTTGCTTGCTTGCTTGCTTCTTCAATCCTTTGTGTGGTTCCCCGAGGTGGTAATAATCAATTCCCCCCCACCCCCCCGTGGTTCTTTGTTCGTGACGTCATCGCCACTCTCTAATATGCATAAACAAAAAGGCAAATGGCTCATTTCCGTGCTGACCCTTCACCCCTTGCAAGGGGAGTGGGGGGGGGGGTGATTTCCGCTCGTTATTCAACTCTTAATGACAACAAAAAACAAAAATCTAATGTGACCATCAATCAACAAAACCTCTTTCATAGGTGACTGGATATGCCCCCCCCCCCCACATACATTTTGATTTTTCTAGACTAATTATGTGGGGAAAAATGAAATCTGGTGTGCTCAACACACAACGTCCCGCCAGATCTTTTGGTATTAATAGGGCGATTTTATTCGAATGCTTCGTGCTGCCCGGCACGGAGGCCGCAATTTCAAATATATCAAATTTCAATCTTGAGTGAGTTGGCCTCAAAACGTGTATTTCCGTTCAAATCTCGAAATCGAATTATTCTTAGGTTAGTGAAAGTAAAAATGAATGCGACTTTCTTTCTATTATTTTGACCAAAGAATAATAAAATCGTTATCAAGGCACCAGAGACGTGAATGGAATGAATGGACCACCCATCGTGACGTCATTAACAAGGTGTTCCCTTCTAGACGCGTGGCGTGCCAATGCAAATAAATACAAAAACAAAGGGGGCGGGAGGAAGGGACCTCTGCCTGCCTGAGAACATTCGTAGCACAACACACAATTTTCTCTTACGCTAATCGACAGTTGGGTTCTCTGTGCTTGTCACACCAGGTTTAGTTGCGTAGACATATATTTAGTTTCCGACAGTACATTCGAATACTCCTATCTTTCATATGAAGTACAAGAGTAAAGTGTGCTTCAAAAGATTTCAATTTTTAAAGAGCATCTAAAAAATAGTTGATTTTTGAATTTTAATCAAAATCCTTGGAGCGAATTTTGAGAAAATCGAAAAAATCTGAAAAAGTGCATCAGTAAAGTATTAGTACTCTTTGGCCGATTTTGTTCAAAAACTTCCTGTCACGTCCCATCGGGGTGCCTAACTTAAATATAAAATCTCAACCTCCTAGATCTTTCCGTTCTTGAGATATCTTGTTCACAGACACACAGACAGACCATGTCGCGAAAACCACTTTTTTGGATTCAGGGGACCTCAAAACGTGAAGATCCATCAAAATATCGTCATCGAATTTTTGACATGAACCCAATACTTTCTCTCTCTATATATTAACATATATATATATAAAGGTAAGAGAAAGTAAAAATCATAAAAAGAAGGCATAGAGTTGGAATATTGCAAATATAGAATAGAAATCTTGATTGCTTTACAAATACTGTTCTGAAGAGAGTCGCGCAAGCGGTGACTGCAACGTCGGCGATTTTAGTGCCCCCAGGGCGGGAGGGCCCCCAACTGTCTCGGTCTCGGTACGCCTTTGACTGCTCCCCGAATTCCCTTCTTTTAAAACGGACAAGGAAGTCAAATGATAAATATTGCATTTGTGGGTTTTTTTTGATGGTAATAAAATATTTAGAGTGATGATTAATGAATCCCTCTCCCTCCCTCCCCTCTCGCCTGAATATTACATTTTATCCCCCCTCCCCTCTCTCCCCTTATAATAAATTAAGATGAAATTTCGTCTGGCAAGTGAGTCGCTGGCGCTGCCGAAAGAAACAAGCGCCCATTGGCTGGATTCATGTCAAAGATTGGATGTCGAGATTTGGATGGAGATACACGCCGCCCTTTTGAGGTCACCTGAGACCTAACGAGTACCTAAGGGCCTAAGCCCCCCCCCCCCGCCAAGTGCTCTGTCCCTCTGGGTGTTCATTTTAAAGCATGAAGGAATTGAGCTAAGAGGTTGGAATTTTATATCCAAGTTAGACACCCCCCTGGCACGTGACACAAAGCATTTGAACAAAATCGGCCAAAGAGTACTAATACTTTTCTGATGCACTTTTTCAGATTTTTTCGATTTTCTCAAAATTCGCTCCAAGGATTATCAATTATTTTTTAGATGCTCTTTCAAATGTATATTCTCATTGTTTGAAGGCCACTTTACTCTTCACTGCTTCATAGGAGAAATTGTTGGTTGCCATGGTAACAGAATATAAATATTTTCCCAAGCAACAAATTTTTGTATCAGATTCAAAGTTTTTTTTTTTTGAAAAGAATACAAAATTTGGATCTTGTAAAGCTCTAAAGGAATTTCGTTTGATCGACAGTGAGGGGTGTAACGTAAATCAATCAATTTCCGGTGGCAACACATGTTTTTTTTCATTAACGTCGTACGGGAAATAAATAAATAAATCAATGAGCGAAAGGAATTCTTTGTCTTTTGTCCTAACAAAAAGATCCTTTGTTTCTATTCCAACAAAAACAAAAAAGAGGTCTGCCTGCCGCGCTGCTCGTCGTTTATTTCCTCCTTAAATATATAGCCTAACGATGTAACAGGTAGGCAGGCCCTCTCCCGATCCTCCTTGTCCGTTTTGTCCTCATGTCGTCGTCGTCGGCTCTGTCTTGATTGAACTTGATTTAATTTTAATAATTGCAATTCACCTCGCACTCCCTCCTTCCCTGGCTGTCCTTTTTAGACACGTTGGCATTTAAATGGTTCCTTCCTTCCTTGCTTCCTTGCTTCCTTCTCTTCGGTGTCCAGGACGAGACGAGCTGCGTGCAAATTAAATCCTCTCTTGCGTTCTAGAAGAAGATTACTTAGGCTATATTTTTGTGCCCTTTTACGCAAAACTTTCTTGAATCCCACATAAATCAAATCATCCAATCATCCGAATTAAAGTATTTTTGCGTACTTTATTATTCTCATAAAGTATCTATATACCGAAACTTTTTGAGTTATTAATTCTTAAAGTTACGATTTCTCCTATAGGAAATTTATAGAGAAATATTTGTGTATTCTTTGCATTTGTGTATTCTATGAATGTAAACAAATCCTCAAGTAAGCACTGGATTGGAATACGTAGTAATGATATTTTATGAGGATGTGTCATATGAGCAGCCAAAGCGAAAAATAAAATAAAAATCTATTTTTGTCAACGTTTCGAGAGCCGACCGCACTCTTCATGAGGGCAAAAATTTGAAGTGACATCAAATTTTTGTCCTGATGAAGAAGAGTGCGATCGGCTCTCGAAACGTTGGCAAAAATAGATTTTTATTTTATTTTTTCGCTTTGGCTGCCCATATGACACATCCTCATATCATAATATCCAGCCATCAAGAAACAAACAACTAATAATTTTTTTTCACAATTAAGAAAAGGAGAGGGTCCGCCGCGGGCAGGCCCGAGCCAGATGGTGGAGTCCCCCTTTCTAGAAGGGGGCGGGCGGCGCGGCTAGTAGAGTATAAATAGCCGAAATACTTAATTTTAAAGTGCGGGTGGCAACTCTACGGGTTTATAGACAGCCCATGATAAGAGAGAAAAAGAAATTATTTGACTCCAAAATCTCGCAAGGATAATAAAATAATTGACGTAATAAAAGGAGAAATTAATTGGGACATTAATTCAAGGCAATTATTGACGAACGTGTCATCAAATCAACGAGATTTATAATATCACGAAATTTTTGTGATCTTCAAATAGATCCTAAGAGCTCGCAGAGAAAATGAAGATCCCGTCCAAAGAAACAAATCCTTTGCTTATCGAGAGGCCTTTTTATTTATTTATCCATCAATTTGCGTTATAATGAAATTTAATAGCCCTTATTAATTTTCTAGAGCAGCAAGAAAAGTAAACATTGGGGTATTGATTTTCTTCAAAGAATATCCTGTGCATAAAATATGTTTATTCTTGGCACTGACATTGAGATAGAAGTAGAGAAAAAAAATCCTTGTTGCTTTTATGAAACCCCGATGCAAGTGAAACTTTTTTCGGATCGAAGGCATTTAACTCAAAATAATTCGATTTAGGGTATTAAAATCGCGTTTTGAATCTAGGGGGCTGAAAAAGCTTTTTGAAATGTCGAATGTTGGGGGAAGAGTTTTTATTTTTGATTTGATAAATATATTTTTCGTAAAGCGAGTTAGAACCTGCTTTGCTATGAGAGATTTGTGAACCCCTGATAGGGGGGGGGATTCCAACCCCACCCCGGAAAATTCTCTACACATTAAAAAAAAAAAAAAAAAAACTCCGGTCCAGTAGTTTCGTAGTCTATGCGTTACAAACAGACAGACTTTGTCCTTTATATAATAGTATAGATATATGAAAAATATAACACAATAAAGCGACAGTAGTTTTAAGGTTTATTTCTATTATTGTATTAATATTGTATTGTTTATATTATTTTGATATGTATATTTTGTAAAAATTTTTAGCCCAATGGCAGTTGGCTAGACGGGCAGAATAAAAAAAAAAAAAGCGACAGTAGCGCACTCTCGTATCGTTGTAAAGAAACCTGTTGTGAGTCGCCGGTGACGTCACGGCTTGTAACACGACATGCTGATAGATGGGCGAAAAAATTTGAGGCGACGTAATAAAAGTTTCCCTTTAGCCGAAATATTTAACAAATTTCTGAGTATGCTGGTAGGTCAAACATGCTAGGATTTCTGGAAATTGAACCCAGGATCTCCAGCCTCTTCGGGGCATCGGCGTGCTTGCCATCTTTGCATTTCTCTAACAAGACAAGTCAAGTGACCCGGCGACAGACATCTTGGGTTCGATGCTCTATCTAATCAAAAATCTTTTTTTGACAATGGGAGATGAGCACAAACAACCCCCCCCCCTCCCCCGTGGGTCAAACAGCAAAAGCCACTTCTTGAGTGCAGCCTTTTTTTTAAGAGGCCTTCCCTGCGATAACATCGGCCTCCATCCCTAGTCACAAGTTGGCGGGCTTCCTCTCTGGCCTTGGAGACAAAACGTTGAACATCGAATCTCTCATGATTTTATACTTTGCGTGTATATCGCCCAAGTGAGTGAAAATGTTTTCCATTATTATGGGTTTATAAAAAAAAAGAAACGTTCGTGGGTAGCGTTACAAATCTTTCTTTTTTTTAATCCCACGAGTGGGCTAGGCACTCAGATTGTCCGTCCTTTTTAAGGTCTTTCGGATAATTTGATGGAGGTGATCTGACGCCGATCACTCACGTCCCTCGTTGGTTGTGTCGATTGAAGCCCCATCTACCATATATTTCGGAGACTAGTGTTCGTTCATCTCCCAGGCTATCTAGGCTAAGGGTTCCTCCATTCAAATTTCCTCTGCCTTCGCGAATAAGAAGAACGGGGGTTGCTTCGTGCCTTGTCGGCCGGCTCCTCCAGTCGCTTGGCTTCTCTTTAGAATACACAGTGGAATTGTTCCTATTCCCGGCTATTGGTAATTCTCTGCACGAGGTCGCTTAAAACGTCTTCTAATTCGTATTTGCAGCTTAAAGAGCTCGTTAATTGGAACTGTGGAGGGCGACGAGGTCTTCTCTCAAAGGCAACGAGGCAGGGCCGATGAGAGGGAAATTAAGCAATTCACTCTTCGTTTTTAATTTTGTTAATTTTGTCCTCCCGATAATTCGAACCAAGCCGTCGGTGGGGTGAGACGTCGGACGACGAGGGGGCGAGCAAAGAGAGAATCGTGCTTCTTATTTATAAGCAAATGTATCAAATTGAAGGAGCTCCGTACATAGAGTCTGAGTCTGGAATATGAAGGAAAAAGGAAATCCCCAAATGAGGACCTTTTGTTTATTTCAATTAGCCCGAACTAGAAATGGAGCATTCATTCTCTTCTGTATATTTAGAGAGAGAGCGCGATTGGATGACGTCATCACAATGCCTTTTCAAGGTTTCCCTGCCTTTGGCAAAAGAATTAAAAGGAGATAGCGATGTTGTTGTTGATATTAAAATTCAACCTCCTTTGGATAAAAAATTATAAACAAACTTGAATGTTTCTCGGAAAAATTCATTTACAAATAAAATTTATGAGATTACAAGGCGATGACACACCACACACACACACACACACACACACACAATCTATTCGCAACGAAATTTGAAATAAATGGAATTTGCTTTGTAAGGTGAGCAACGTCAAAATATTGGATCCAATTGCCTGGCTGCCAACCCCCCCACGTGACTTTATCATAGATACGAGGAATTCGCTGAGTGAACTTACTTCTTCTGCCTCTTCCATTGGGTCTTCTCTCTTTATTCTCTCCGTTCTGCAAGCAAAGAGAGAGACAAAAGATGAATCAGTAGAAATAAGGAAACATTTGATGCCTGCATGCATGCATGCAAAGGAATGCTGGGAGGGCTGGGAGGGGGTAAAGGGGATAATTACCCCCCCCCCCCATTCTCCCCTTCATCGTCTTCCTGTCGTTTTCTTACATTTTTTCCTTTGAGTCCAAAAAAGTGGGTCCCGCAAATTGGTCTGTGTGTTCAATTTAAAGCATGAAAGAAAAATAGCTAAGAGGTTGAAATTTTATATTTAAGTTAGACACCCCCCGGGACCGTGAAAATAAGCTTTTAATCAAAATCGGCCAAAGAGTACTAGTACTTTACTGATGTACTTCTTCAGTTTTTTGCGATTTTCTCAAAATTCGCTCCAACGATTTTTTTTTTAAATTCAAAAATCAATTATTTTTTAGATGCTCTTTAAAATGTATATTCTCATTTTGCCATTGAAATCTTCTGAAGACCATTTTACTTTTGTACATGGGCGTAGCCAGGCATCTTGTTAGGGGGGCAACCCCTCGTTAGGGCGAGAGGGGGGGGGTTTGCACTTAATATATACATAGATTATTAATTATTTATTTAAATAAAAAAAAAAATTAAATTATGTAGTGGATTGGGGCGTTAAAAAAAATTCCCAATGGGAAAAATATATATTTTTTTGATTTTTTTTTTTTTTAATTTTCGGACAGCCAGGGGGGTCAACGGACCCCCCTCCTCCCCCTGCTACGCCCATGCTCTTGTACTTCATAGGAAATGTAGGAGAAATGGTTACCATGGTAACAAAATATAACTATTTCTTCATACTTATAACATTTTGAATTCTAAATATATGTTGACCCGAAATAACTGGTGTGACAAGCACAGAACACAACTTTCGATTACCGAAGGAAAGAGAAAGTTGTGTGCTGTGCGCCAGTCACACCAGATTTTTTTATTAATCCAGAGGTGCAATAAATGAATTAGAATTTTCAATAAATATTATTCATTTCTTAGGAAAAACGATATTCTGTCATTTAAGACTTTGAATTTTGATGGCTGAGTGGCAATTATTAGGATCAGGAAGATGTATGGCAGCCAGCAAGTGATAAAGAAAAAACTATTTGATTATCGTCGACGTTTCGGGATCACGTCGATCCCATCTTCAGGACGATAAACTGTTATTGTTGCTTAGTTGCCTAGTTTATCGTCCTGAAGATGGGATCGACGTGATCCCGAAGCGTCGACGATAACCAAATAGTTTTTTCTTTATCACTTGCTGGCTGCCATACATCTTCCTGATCCTAAATTTTTTTACCCGTTTTTTTTTATCTATTGCGGGTCCAGGCATTCTTAGTTAAGCACGTAGAGATCTTCTAATGCATTTAGAGGTGAGAGAAATTGAAAATATCTAACCTTGGAATTTAGACATTTTGCGGTGAACAGGAAAATAAATGTGCAACATGCAAGCTTGGTCCAATTCAACCTAAATGCCCCCCCCCTCCCCTCAACCTCACAACAAGTGAATGGCGGCAACAACAACAACAACAACAAATAGAATATTGTAATTTTAAAAAGATAATGATGAGGTCATCTCCAATGACCTTATTACTCATTTGAAAGAAAAAGAACAAAAAAGCATCTGATGTCACAATTTGTGTATTTTTTATTAATTCAGAGCGACATCCAATCAATTTGCAAAGGAAATATATATATCCATTTTTGTATTAAAATAATTTCGAGATTTAATTAATTAATTTGATGTAAAAAAATTCACTTACATTTTGTTTAATTATTTTTCCTTTTACACGTCACTTATAAACACACAAACTAATAACAATTAATCATAGCACCAAAGAATATAGAAAGGGGATCTCATATGGTCCTGGGCACTCACTGACTGGCTGTAACTAACTGACGACGACGATGAAAGAGCAACAGACAGAGATAGAGAGAGAAGGGATATCACTCTCCCCCCTCCCCCTCCCCACCCCTCTCCATTTCCCCTGCAGCATTCACTTGTTACAGCATCCGTTCGCCTACTGCACCAACATCTCTCTCTCTCTCTCTCTTTAATCAGCACCATTTAAGTTTTAATTACTCTTTGAAATCACACTCACACTCACACAGTCTTTTCCCACAACGCAGGCCATATAAGGCTTTTACGATATCCGTTATTGATTAATAACACTGTATATCTATTGGTGGTCCAGGCATTCTTATTTAAGCCATTTAGTATCCAAATGGGTTAAATAAAATCATCGGACTGCCTGAGATCCGAACCCGCGACTCTTGGTATACGAGGTTAGCACGCTAACCCCTTCACCAAGCCCCGAGGGCCCTCTTTGATATCAATGCCGAATCAAAGAATACAAAAGAAATTACACAAATGGATTTTCACTGCCACACAGAGTCCTTCTTAGGGGGCCAACAAAATAGATTTTGCAATTTATACCGGGGCAAATAGTCCAGTCGATATAACTTTTCACCTGGAAAGTATTCTGAAGTTAATGAAATTTTTGACAGGTTATTTGGGGGTACTCCAAGAAGTGTCTATCCCAAGTCCTCGACCTCGAGGCTAACATGGGGGGGGGTAGGGGGGCGCAAAAACCTCAAAAGTTTTTCAGTGTTTCTTATATATCCTAATCTGAGCACATTTTGTCCATTATAGTCCTATGCAAAGTTGTAGAACATTAAATTGGCTAAAATTTGGTATATAAAACAAATTTGTGGACCCTATATTAACCGAGATGGTCGAGGACATAGGACAGACATCCTGGAGTACCCCCCAAATAACCTGTGAAAATATCATCAACTTCAGAATACTTTCCAAGTAAAAAGTTATATCGACTGGACTCTTAATGCTTTGGATCCCTCAATGTACTATACTTGAATAGGCCTGAACTTTGAAGGACGGTCATGCTGAAAAATGCGATTCGACCAACCCTAGCGTGGAGGTCCTGGTTCGACTCCAGGGGGTGCAATTTTGCCCAATCTTGACCCAATCATATCTCGCAAATCTATTAATTAACCGATTTGCACCAATGAATGATTTTTGGAAAATAACTAAAGAATAGCGCAAGTACGCAGAGTTAAAAGAAAACTGAAAAAATTCGATTTTTTAAACCCTTAGGCGTGCTTTGCACCACTAAATCACCTCAGATTGTAATTTTTCTTTGTATTTTAACTATCTGCATATTTTTAAGGGGAACGCCTTGAAAAAAGCCTGAAAATGCAAATTTAGAGCCGCTTCAGAGCAGGGGGGGTGGTTACCCCCCCTCCGAGATTCATACCTTTTTTCCAAAATTTATCTTTAGTAAATTTTAAATTTCTAATTTGATGTATTTATATTCTCAAACAGACAGATCCTTTAATTACCGAAATTAATATGCGCCACCAATTCCCCCCCCAGAACACCTCTATCCCCCTCTTCAGAGAATATTTTCTACTAAAATTTTTTTTTCTATATAATGTCTCTCAAAAGCGACGCCCGATGGCGATCTTCTGAATCAGCGCAACCCAGGAATAGCTCACAATATCCCTGGGAAATTTGTAAAATTTGTTTTGATGATAATGTGTTTGTTCGATGCATTTTATATATTTTTTATTCGTCCGGGTCTCTAGCCCCTGCGGGGTCTGCGGGGAGGGGGGGGGTTATTTACGCCCCTAACCAGGAGTCTGTAACCAAAAGCGAGAATATCGCATTCTATTCTTTCTTTGATATCAATCAAAGCTAAATTAGAATTGAATTGGGAATTCATTTGAACAAATAAATACCTGTCTCGAGAGAACGACGATCATTTATAAAATATATATATTATAATTACCTCAGAGACATCTAGCGACAACTCTCTTCACTACGCCCGAGTCTTTATGACGTCATTTAATCATTAAATTTAAATTCTTTTTTACTTGATAGCAGTGCCATGTTACAAAGACTCTCAGTTGCAGTTATTATCAATTAGTTCCCCGGGATGACATGACGCCTTTCTGGATGGTGAACGTGTCTGAATATGGAAAAAAAAAAACTAAAAACGGTGAGACCGAATAGCACACACAACACACAACTTGTGCGGTCAGTCACACCAGATTTTTCCGTCTGGCCCTCATAGGAATAGAGCAGGAACAGGAGCAAACAAATAGAACAAATACAAGAAGAGGGGAGGGGGAGGGGGGGGCAGTGCACACATGTCCTCGAATCCCCTCCCCGTCGACCTCGTGTCGATTAACATTAGAGGATTTGGTTTTGTATAATTATTTTAGATAAAATCAACGTCTTTAAAAAAAAATGAATTTTTTATTGAAAATATGCAAAGAACAATACAGACAGACACATGGTTGACGTCATTAAGCTATCCTTGTTGAAGTCTCGTGTTGCTAAAACAAAAAAACAAAAAACAAAATGACAAACGGGGCGACCAGACTTTTTTAGGGGGCACCCTCTTGGCGGAGGGGTTTCATCTAGATTTTTTATTTTTATATTTAGTCCCTATATTTTTTTTTTTAACCCCCCCTCCTCCCCCTCCCCCACCGCTAAAAGAGCAGAAGTTTGCTTGCACTCACCAAGTTGTCTGTGCTTGTCTCAATGAGGCACGTGATCACCTGGAACGACTCCTCGCAAATGTCAGGATATGTATCTAAACAATTGAGGGAGATTAAAATATAATTCTTCCTCGTTAATCATCAATACAAACTTTTTAAAAGAGTGCCATGACAAAAAAATTTGAGAAAACTTATAGTACCAATAGACTATTAAAAGGAATTTTTCAATGCGGTGTTTTTTAAATGAATTAAATTCATAAGAGATTATTGGGACATCGAGCTATAATTTGTTTAATGACTTATTAAAAAAATTATCGTAATTAATTTTTTTGTTATCAAGCAAATACAAAAAAACAATCTGTCCCAATAATCTTTAATTTTTTTTAAATTTAAAAATGAATTTATTGTTATTATTAATCACATATTAATTAAGAAATGTTTAAAATAAGCTTAGATGATTTATTTAAAAATCAACTGTCAAATTAGTTCAGCATTCTTGCAATAGATGGCAGGCTAGTCTAACAGCCGATTCCTTAATAGCCTATATTTATATATTTTTATGCTTTTATAAAAGATACAAAATATATAATAACATTTATAAAGCATTTATTGTTAAAAGATCAATGATGCATTAAATATTATTAGCTACCATGATGACATCTCTTGGCAAATTTTTGAATTACTTGATTTTTGGGCATACTTTTAATGACACACAACGCCATCTTAGCGGGAAAAACATGCGTAACACCTTCGGTTCTATTCGCCCTGGCCTTTCAGCCATAGCCGCCAGTTGCCAGCGAAAAATGAAACGGAATTGAGCAGCGCCGTCAATGAGGCGATGACGGATGGCGAAGATGGTGGCCAGGGTGTTTGCAAGAGTGCAGAAGGAA
Source organism: Euborellia annulipes (assembly GCA_023213315.1). Classification (NCBI taxonomy): domain Eukaryota; kingdom Metazoa; phylum Arthropoda; class Insecta; order Dermaptera; family Anisolabididae; genus Euborellia; species Euborellia annulipes. The sequence continues at coordinate 10,183 of JAKCPI010005093.1, read as the reverse complement.
CTTCAACAGGTTGGAAGCGGGAATTTGCGCCGTTGGCGGGGGGGAATTGCCAAAAGGCAAAGCAAAGCAAAGCAAAGCAAAGGGGGCACTACCGACCGACCTTCAACGTTGCACATCTCCAAGGCGTCTTTAAGGCTTTCATGAACTTCTCTCAAATGCTTCATTTTTCGCCTTCAAAATACAAATTTACTTGATTGAGGGCCTCTTGGAAATTGAATTTGTTCTCTTTAATCTAGAACAAAACCAAACAAACTTTGTTGTGTATTTTGTTCAAAGGGCTTGCCAGCATTCCATTTTACCAGTCCAAATCCGTCGCAGATGCAAGAGAGGAAGCACTGAGGAAAAAGAAAGAATCCAGGTGAAAAAAGAAAAGAAAACGAAAAGAAAAGAATTTTCACCTTTTCATCTTGAGTCAGAGATGCATTTGTTACGTTACCCGTTAACTGCCTGAACATTGCATCTAAAACAACAACAACAACAACAACTTTGTGTTTTTTTTTCTGATAATCAATCAAATTTATAAATTAAGCGAAGCAAGCAAACCTTTATCAACGCTTTTAAGCTTTCCCTCGCAAACATCCAAAGTTTTGAGCCATTTCTTCTCAAAAGCCTTTTGATAATCCTCGCCATTGCTACCCCTGACAGGAATCTAGGAAAATAAAAATAAAACAAAAGATTTGTAGATACGACTAGGGTGGCAGCCTGGAAAGAAATCAGACAAACATTTGATTTTTATTGCCGACGTTTCGGACGCAAAACGCGCTCTTCCTCAGGACAATCGATAGTTAATAAAATACAGATAAGAGTATTTTGTAATTTAATGCAAAAGACGTCAATGAATGCTATCAAATATATACAGAAAGAAACGATGCATCTCATATTAAATAAAATACGCCCATCTGTATTTTATTAACTATCGATTGTCCTGAGGAAGGGCGCGATCTGCGGCCGAAACGTCGGCAATAGAAATCAAATTTTTGTCTGATTTCTTTCCTGGCTGCCATCCCACTCGTATCTGTCAATACAGAAGTACAGCCATCAATCACCTCAATATTATTAGAAAAGATTTATTATTTCGTTTATTAGTCACATCAAGCCGACGTTTCGGTCGGATTTGCAACCATCCTCAGGGCCAATAAAACTCCTCAAAAAGTCGAAATGCGCAATTGTATAAAATATTTATTGCCATTTAATAAGGACCAAAGGCTATGCGAGTCAAGGTTAATAATTGCGCCATTCGTCTTTTTGAGGAATTTTATTGGCCCTGAGGATGGTGGCAAATTTGAGCGAACGCCTGAAATGCAATCGCTCTTTTCGTTCTTGCAAGATGTAGTTTCAGAAAATCCTGCATTTTGTTACCGCCTCTTGCGGGATCTATTCTTAATTTGCCCTCTATCTCCGAAGAGATCTCAGGAAAATCTTTCTCTTATCTAATTCCGTGCTGGCCACTCCACATTTTTTGCGTCGACGTGTAGGGCAAGGAGAGCAAATATGGAAGCAATGTTTTATTTTTTGTTATAAGCTAAACTTTGACTTGGGCGGACGATGGAAGTGGGTACCCCCGCCATTGACGCCATGCTAGACCACCGCGTCGCTGCGAGGGGATGTATTTTAACAATTAATTGTCCTGATGAAGGTCGTAATTAGCGACCGGAACGTCGACAATTAATTCATTAAATAAAAGTTTTTTATTTAATTTCCTTGACTTTTACGTCTCATATATCCAAAGACAAAATATTTCTGCCTTTATATTGTAATGTTTTGTTTTGTTATATTAATTTGATAAGTATATATTTTGTAAACAATTTTAGCCCAATGGCGGGTAGCTGAACGGGCACAATAAAAAAAAAACGGAGTGATCTGGCGCACAGCACACAACTTTCTCTTACCTTCGGTAATCGAAAGTTGTAGTTCTGAGCTTGTCACACCAGATTTTTGTGTCGGCATATATTTAGTTCCCGACAGTACGGAACATTGGAATTCAGATGTAAAATTTATAAGTATGGGGAAAATATTTATATTTTGATACCATGGCAACCATTTCTCCTATCTTTCCTATGAAGCACAAGAGTAAAGTGGTCTTCAGAAGATTTCAATTGCAAAATGAGAATATACATTTTAAAGAGCATCTAATAAATAATTGATTTTTGAATTTTTTTTTAAATCAAGTTGGAGCGAATTTTGAGAAAATCGAAAAAAACTGAAAAGGTACATCTGTAAGGTGCTAGTACTCTTTGGCCGTACTCTTTGTTTAAAAGCTTATTTTCACGCCTCAGGGGAGATACCTTATTTAAATATAAAATTTCAACCCTCAATGTTGCAAAAAACAAAGGAACTTTTAAAATTATCATTAAAATTAGCTTTTTTTATAATTCTTTGTCTTTTTACTTTCTCTTACCCTATTGGACCCTGTTATGCAATGGTGTGTCCAAAGAACAAACATCGAGTTTTGAGAGAAATCAATAAAGTTTTTTGTTTTGATTTTTTTTTTTTTAAACACTCACACTTTTTTTCCTCATTCACACTCACACACCATTCACACAGTCTTTTCGGCAACTTAGGCCATTTAAGACTTTAAACGATATCCGTTATTTATTGTTATAAATATGGGGGTCCAGGCATTCTTATTTAAGCCATTTGGTATCCAAATTATATAAAATCATCGGACTGCCTGGGTCCGAACCCGCGACGTTTGGTATACGAGGTTAGCACGCTAACCTCTACGCCAAGCCCCGAGGGCCCTTTTTGTTTTGATTAGATTATATATAATTTTTCTTGTCAATTGTGCATGTAACATTAAATATAAATTTTTTTTTTTTAGGACATATTTCATAAAAAAATACTATTAACTAAAGCATTTGAAACAATATTCCGTGCTTAATTCAATTTTTTGACACACCATTGCATAACAGGGTCCATGTATGAAATATATAGAGAGAGAAAGTATTGCTTTTAACTAACATGAAGTGAGCTTCAATATTCTAGAATAAATAAACAAACATTTTGAAAAAATTCTTCTACTATATTTTTATTTAATACTCAAGTAGTCACAACCAAATAGCTCAATTTTAGCTTCATTTACGTCAGCGTTTTCGAAACTGTGAGGCGGCGCGGACTAGTCTAAGGGGAGGCGCGAATATTCGCCTCCAAGATCAATTTTCCAAATGATTGCTAGTTTTATAAATAAAAGAATAAAATAATTTAGAAGATTCTGGGACGGAGATTTTAATTTAAATAATAAATATGAATAAATAAAAAAAAATATTTTTATATAAATTTATATTTTTTAGTATTAAAAATTTTTGTTTTTGTATTATTTTATTAAATGCGTGGGCGGAGGGGGAGGGGGTGATTAAATATTTTTAAGGGAGGCGTTGAAACAAAAGTTTGGAAAGCCCTGGCCTAAAGTAAGACTCATTCTAGATAATTATACTCTTGTGTAAAACTCAAAGGCGGATCCAGGGAAGTTTTTGAGGGTTTTAATTATTTTCTGGCCAGACGCCGAAGGCGATAGCATCATTAATTATTTTATTTATTAGGATTGAATAAGGGGTTGCCCCCGGGTGTGGCGTAGTAGGTAGCGTGCCTACCTCCTATACCAAACCCGACGTTTGGGTTCGGACCCAGGCAGTCCGATGATTTTATTTAAGCCATTTGGATACCAGATGAGCTTAAATAGAAATGCCTGGACCCACAATAGATAATATATATTTCAACGGTTATCGTCAAAGTCTTAAATGGCCTGAGTTGCCGAAAAGACTGTGTGAATGTGTGTGTGAGTGTGAATGAGAAAAAAGTGTGAATGTTTAAAAAAAAAAAAAAAGAATAAGGGTTGATAAATTGAAAAAAAATGTTTTTAAATTTATTTTAGCTAAATCGAAGTCAAATAAATAGAAAAGATTGAAAAAATAGCGTTGATTAGGGGGATGAGTGGTTGATTATTTAAGACAGGCCTTGGAATATTCCAAATCACTTGTTGACATTTGTTTCCAGTTCTGAAAATATAGTTAGATTAGAGAAAACATATTTTTTTACTTTTAATAAAAAGGGAATTGTTATTTTATTCCTGCACAAAGATAAGAGAGGCGAATTTCTCGCCCAGTCGAGTCGAGCGCGTTGCTGGCAGGCAGGCGCGGAGCTTGCTCTTATTTATTGGTGTGCAAAGTGAATCAAAGTGAATAATTAATATAGTGTAATCCACCCTGACCTCGCCGTCAGCCTGCACACCCTCTTGGGCGTCTTTTTGAAGGTAATTATTGTGCATTTTATCGTTGGAAAAAAAAATGATATAAACAAATAATTTGACTGTGAAAAACGATTCTTTTGAATATGAAATTAAATATTTTGTTTTTCACAAAGGGTAGAGGGTGAATATAAGCTGTTGAAAGGGGAGGGAGGGGGGAGTGCGGTGTCATTGAAAAAAATTGGTTTTATATTTTTTATCTTTTTAACACCTCTTTTTTCTCGCTCACACTCACACACACTTCACAGATTTTTTGTTTTTCGCCTTGGCTGCCCTTGTACCGCATCCTCATATCATAATATCCAGCTATCAGGAAACAACTAGTTTTTTTTTGTATTATTTTATAAAATGGGGGAGGGGGCGTCATAAGATTAAATATTTTTATTTGGAGGCGTGGTAACATAAAGTTTGCAATTCACTGATTTGGGTGATAAATAAAATGCATCAAGAAAAAAACTTGGAAAAAAATATGTTAAACTAGCGTTATAAAGGTTAAAGTCATCTTATATATTTCTCTTATATTTTCGTTATTTTTGGAGATCTTAGGTCCAAATTGGCTTTCCGCGCTCTCGTTTAGGCTAATAAAGAGAATCGATAAAGAAAGAAACCCTAAAAAGGTGAATTTTACAATTCTGTTGAACTGTTCAAAAAACAAAAAAAAATCTGGCGTACAGCACATCCCACACAATTTTTTATTAAGATATAATTGAAATGATCTAGAGATTTACTTACTGATGTCAAGGAGAGGAGAGCAACGAGAAAGGCGCACCGACAAACGGACTCTCCTCTCATCTTGTTCTCTTCTGTTATCTATTCCATCTCTTGTTTTCTTTTGTATTTATACCAATTGCACTCCCCCTCCTCCGGCTTCTCATTAACACATTCATTTCCGTCAAATTATTAACCAAAAAAATAAAAAGAACATTTCCGTTTATCATTTCATAAACACAATTATATAATTATTCGATTTGATTGTGTTGAAAATCAATTAGGCAGTGGAATCCCGTGACGTCATTTTTGCTATTTGACGGCTCTGACAGCCAGCCAGCCAGCCATTCCGCTCTGCCCAAGCACAAAAGCACAAATAATACTACAACACAATATTGTTAAATTATCAATTAAATTAAAGTCCGTGTATGTGACTAGAGATCAATAGAATATCTTCTTCAAATAAATAAATAAATATTTTTTGTTTTTCGCTTAAAATATATCTATATTTAATGAATTTTAAATAAATTTTGGCAAATATATTAAATAGAATAAGTGTGTCGGTCTCGAGAAATCCTTAGGTGCATTTCCTCGAGGAAATCCTTGAGCAGAGGTGTCCAAACCACGGCATGGACAAGAAACAAGAACGTTCACAGGACAGCAAAAATGTTAAAAATAACTCACATCTCAGCCAAAGCTCTGTGTTATTTGCAATGTCAGTCACTATTGCAATTTACGAAGTCAAGATGACACAAAACATGCTTCAATCGAAGTCAAGCATCGGGGTGAAGAATTTGAATCAACCCGGGCAATCCGAATATGCACTAATATACAGGGCGTTCCATTGAAAAAAAAAACAACTTTGTACCGTTCCCCCCTGTATACATACGATTAGCGATTAGAGGGCAAATATTTTAAAAATGTAGCCCTAAAAGCCCTTCACTTTACTGCAGGGCCAAACTTTAACAAAGTGCAACGATATAGCCACAATTTAGTGATCCCGTACTCATGAGCCACGCCGTATAAAGTGACCAGGCGATCTAAGTAAAAGCTCGTTCCATTCCACCAAATTTCAAATATATATATTTATTTATGTTACCCTCATAGAGGACAATTCCGGGGTGACCGAGCCGGAGCTCGGTCTTTTTTTAATATTAATAAAATTGTAAAAAAACTAAAAAAAGTACATCAGGAAAGTACGAATACTCGAGGGCGCGAATTTGATTTGTATAGAAGAAATAGGAAAATATTTAAAATTTGAAAGAAATATTACGAGACAACTTGCTCCTCAATGGAAACATCTATAAAAACACCAAAATAAGAAATAACAGTCCAGGGAGAGCTTTAAGGAATAGCAACGTTACTGGAGTGGATACTTAGAGGGGAGACAGTGCCTCATAAGAAAACTTTAATCATGAGATTTAAGAGAGTTGCCCAGGAAATGCGTCAGCCTGGAGACAATTAAAAATTATTATTTTCAATAAAATTAATTAATAATAATCTTAGTATTTTAATAATATAATTTAAATAATAGATATTTTTCTATTAATTGGCATTTTTGACATTATTAAATTAAATACATTGTAAGTATTTATTGATATAAAAATTAAAAAATTTTACAATTTACAAAATTGCACATTAATTAAAATTTAATATTCGTGGAGAGTTAAATCTGTGGGTCCAGGATAAAGAGAGGGAGGGTTTGACCAGGAAGCAAGCCCACTAGGCTTTGAACATTATAAAACCTTTAAAACGAATATTGGAAAAAACTAACTACACCAGTAAAGTACTAGTACTCGAGGTTCCCCTGAAGACGAGACATAGTGCAATTTTTTTTTTTTTTTTTTCTTTCTGTGGACACAAAATCTTGTGTATGAAAGCGTCAAAATTTATACATAGCATTTATAATATTCATTGATTTTATAACATTTATATAATGGCGTTTATAACATGGCATAAGCAAACAAAATACACAAATGACAAAATAACATAAATTACACAGCAGAGGAATTTACAATAAAAAAGTCCTCCAGTGAGTAGATGGTTTTTCCAATTAAATGTCTCTTCAATCTTTTTTTGAAGATGTCTTGATTAACTGCTTCCTTTATTTGCCTTGGGAGCAGTGGCGTATTCAGGGAGGGGGGCCCGGGCCCCCCCCCCCAAAGCCTTCTCCAAAACAAAAAAATACCTAATGTTTTCCCTAATGATTTTTTTTTTTTAAATAATAATTTTATTAACTCTCATAAACCCCCCCCCCCTTCTAAAATCTAACAAAAAACTTATAAATAATTGAAAAATCTCTAATATTTAAGAATTTTGTATTAAAATTATTTTTTATTTCAAGAAAAAAATTTTTTTTTTATTTGTTTTTTATTTATAATTATTATATTATCTAAAAAAAATTTCTCCACTTGAAGTTTCTTGGAGAAGGGGGGGGGGGGGTCATAAAACTTTTGGGCCCCTCCCCCAAGCAGAAATCCTGGCTACGCTACTGCTTGGGAGCATATTAAATATTTTAGGTCCCACTGCTTCTGCCGATTTATCTCCCAACACCAGCCTCGTTCTTGGGGCCCTTAGATCTCTGGATCCTCTTGTGTCATGTTCGTGTACATCCTCTCCGACAACATTCTTCCTGGCTACATGTGACTATTGGTCATTATAGGTCTTCGGACCTTATGCACCCATTCCAAAAAAAAAAAAAAAAAAAAAAATGCACTCCCAAGCCGGTAGGTTCTGACACAGATTTCAAAGATGTAGAGAGCCGGCACTGTGAGAATCCCATATTTTCCAAAAAGCTCCCTGCAGCTTTCCCGGGAACTAATCCCAGCCAGACATCTTAGAATTTTCTTCTGGGCCAGGAAAACATTCCCTGCCCCAGAGGAGGCTCCCCATAACGTCACCCCATATCTCACTCTAGATTCCACCTCCGAGAAATAAAATATCTTGATCTGGTCCGTATTCAGGAAATATTTAATTTGCCTTATTTGGAAGCATATTTTATTTAGGTTTTTTACTAGATTATTACAGTGATATTCCCATGTAAGGTGTTCATCAATCGTGATTCCAAGATATGAAATACTGTGGTCACGATCCACCTGTACTTTGAAGATTTCAATTTGCTCATAGTTTATTTTTTTATTGTGTTTAGTGTTTTTTGTTTTCTATACCGGGACCAGGAACGATTGAATACTTGAAAGAAATCGTTAAAGGAAATTTCAAGAAAATTAGAAAAACCTAAAAAAGTACACCAGTAAAGTACTAGTACTCGAATTTTCCCAAACATGAGACCTAGCACAATTTCATTTTGGGACCACAAATAGTATATATTTAAAATTTGAAATAAATCGTTAGAGCCGTTTTCGAGAACTGATATGCATATATATAAACAAACAAACAAACAAATAAACGTACATTGGTCGTTTAATATGATAAGATAAGATAAGATAAGATAAGATTATGGGCAGCCCAGGCAAACACTTTAATCCCCAAATTTTTGTAAAATCGTCAATTTTCTTAGTGGAAAACAAAGGGTAGGAAGCTTTTTCTCCCAATTATGCCAAATATTCAAAAAAAATATTTACTAAATTATCTCTCTGTGTATATATATAGTTATGAGATGAAGATTTTTCCTAATTCTGTTTTTTTTTCTTTCTAGATTAACCTGCTATTGCTTACCTGGGTTTGTCTGCTCGATCTAAAGCAGCTGGATAACAGGGCACAGGTCGTTCCGGCCCAGGATTCCTTTAATTTCTACATTTTGGTAAGAGGTTTACATTTTATAGTTAGATACAATCATTAAGGGTCAAACTATAGATTAGAATAAAAAGTTTGGAGATCCCTGGCCTTTTAAGAAAAATTGATTTCATTAGATTGCTAGGGAAGATTCTTAAACAATTTCTCTTTTGCAGGTTTGCGTTACCCCAGTGATCAGTGCTCAGTGCTCAGTGTTAAGTGTTAAGTGTTAAGTGTTCACCTAGTGCAATCAACTGGATCAGCTCTACGAGTGCCAGCCAAGGGGCTTCGAGCGACCGTCAACCCCTCAGGAGGTGAATATTTATTCTCTAGACATGCACACATATATATTAATGATGTTATTTTTTTTTTTTTTACTTTCTCTTACCTCTATATACGTATATGTTAATATATAGAGAGAGAAAGTATTGGATTCATGTCAAAAAATCGATGTCGAGATTTTGATGGATATACACGTTTTAAGGTCCCCTGAATCAAAAAAAGTGGTTTTCGCGACATGGTCTGTCTGTGTGTGTGTGGGTGTGTGTGTGTCTGTCTGTCGTGTCTGTGAACAAAATATCTCAAGAACTAAAAGATCTAGGAGGTTGAAATTTTATATTTAAGTTAGGCACCCCCTGGGACGTGACACGAAGCTTTTGAACAAAATCGACCAAAAAGTACTAGTACTTTACTAATGCACTTTTTCAGTTTTTTTCGATTTTCTCAAAATTCGCTCCAACGATTTTTTAAAAATTCAAATATCAATTATTTTTTAGATTTTCTTTAAAATGTATATTCTCATTTTGTCATTGAAATCTTCTGAAGACCACTTTGCTCTTGTACTGCACAGAAAAGATAAGAGAAATGGTTGCCATGGTCTTTTAAAAATTATTTAACTTCGAATATATCCCTAATAAATAAATAAATAATTTTCAAATTGTTTTAATCTTTTTTTTTTTATTTTATCATACCGATAAACATATATATTAATATCAAGGGTGGATAGAGGGGGGCAAAGGATTTAATTACCCCCCGAGATTGAAATACTTTTTTTCAAAAAATAAATTTATTTTTAATGAAAATTTTAAAAATTAACACTTAAAAATTTGATTTGTAATTATATTCTGGCAAACAAGTGCAGAATAAGCCTTTAAATTACCGAAATGAAGAAAAATTGCGTGCTGTGCGACCAGTCACACCAGATTACCCCGTTTCCCCGAGAAACACCTCTCTGGATCCGCCCTTGATTAATATACAGAAAATATTGAATAAATATCAAAAATTCAATACGAATTGGACGAAGTTTTCCTGTGCAACTATCACATCAGTATTTGAAACAAATTAAATTTTTCGTGCACTTTTTTTTTTTAAATTTATTTAAGGTCTTTTTCGGCATCTAAGGTGATTTAGACCCCATCCCTATTAATTTTAAATGATTAGTAGCCAATTCAAATTAAATAAATTTTCTCGCTTGGGACGGGACGCGAACTCGGGACCTTA
>JAKCPI010005092.1:0-16623 GCA_023213315.1 Euborellia annulipes | reverse complement strand
TGTCGTAGACAGATCGTGAAATTAGACAGTTCATGAACTGTCTAGACATTTCATGAACTGCAGCCAGATCGTGTAATAGTCAAACAGTTACATGATCTGGCTAAAATTTTTAGACAGTTCATGAAATGCAATTGGGCCTTAGACAGATCGTGTAATGCTCGAGAATTACATGAAATGTCTAAATTTTTAGGCAGTTCATGAACTGCCTAACAGCAGTTTTGCCGATCGTGTACTGTTTGTAAAGCAAATAAAGATCTCGAAAAAGTCAATTTTTTTCAATATTATTATTATTACTATTACTAAATTTTCAAATCTTGCTCACTTTGTAAATCTTGAGTTAAGGTGCGCGTCTCGGGGTTCTAATTTTGGGAGATTGCGGCCACAAATTTGAAGCTATCTACCTCAATTTTTTTAAATTAAAGCTATTTATAATATCTACAACTTATAGAAGCCCTTTTTTTGATTTTCGAAAAAATAATTTTTTTTTTTTTAGATTTATTGCATTAAATTACAAACAGTACACGATCGGCAAAACTGCTGTTAGGCAGTTCATGAACTGCCTAAAAAAATTTAGACATTTCATGTAATTCTCGAGCATTACACGATCTGTCTAAGGCCCAATTGCATTTCATGAAATGTCTAAAATTTTTAGCCAGATCATGTAACTGTTTGACCATTACACGATCTGGCTGCAGTTCATGAAATGTCTAGACAGTTCATGAACTGTCTAATTTCACGATCTGTCTACGAGATATATCCTAATCTGAGCATATTTTGTCCATTATAGTCCTATGCAAAGTTGTAGAACATTAAATTTGCTAAAATTTGGTATATAAAACAAATTTGTAGACCCTATATTAACCGAGATGGTCGCGGACATATGATAGACATCCTGGAGTACCCCCAAATAACCTGTGAAAATATCATCAACTTCAGAATACTTTCCAAGTAAAAAGTTATATCGACTAGACTCTTAATGCTCTGGATCCCTCAATGTACTATACTTGAATAGGCCTGAACTTTGAAGGACGGTCATGCTGAAAAATGCGATTCGACCAACCCTAGCGTGGAGGTCCTGGTTCGACTCCAGGGGGTGCAATTTTGCCCAATCATATCTCGCAAATCTATTAATTAACCGATTTGCACCAATGAATGATTTTTGGAAAATAACTAAAGAATAGCGCAAGTACGCAGAGTTAAAAGAAAACTGAAAAAATTCGATTTTTTAAACCCTTAGGCGTGCTTTGCACCACTAAATCACCTCAGATTGTAATTTTTCTTTGTATTTTAACTATCTGCATATTTTTAAGGGGAACGCCTTGAAAAAAAGCCTGAAAATGCAAATTTAGAGCCGCTTCAGAGCAAGGGCGGATACAAGGGGGGGGGGGGGGTAAAGGGGGTAATTACCCCCCCCCCGAGATTCGAAAAAAATACCTTTTTTTTTCGCAAAAAAATTTATTTTTAATGTAAAATTTTTAAAATTAATACTTAAAAATTTGATGTGTATTTATATTCTGGCAAACAAGTACAGAATGCGCTTTTAAATTACCGAAATTAAAAAAAAATAGTGTGCTGTGCGACGAGTCACACCAGATTACCCCCCCCAGAAACACTTCTGGATCCGCCCTTGCTTCAGAGAATATTTTCTTCTAAAATTTTTTTTTTCTATATAATGTCTCTCAAAAGCGATGCCCGATGGGCAAACAAAACTTCTGAATCAGCGCAACCCAGGAATAGCTCACAATATCCCTGGGAAATTTGTAAAATTTGTATTGATGATAATGTGTTTGTTCGATGCATTTTATATATTTTTTATTCGTCCGGGTCTCTAGCCCCTGCGGGGGTCTGCGGGGAGGGGGGGGGGGGGGGTATTTACGCCCTTAACCAGGAGTCTGTAACCAAAAGCGAGAATATCGCATTCTATTCTTTCTTTGATATCAATCAAGGCTAAATTAGAATTGAATTGGGAATTCATTTGAACAAATGAATACCTGTCTCGAGAGAACGACGATCATTTATAAAATATATATATTATAATTACCTCAGAGACATCTAGCGACAACTCTCTTCACTACTCCCGAGTCTTTATGACGTCATTTAATCATTAAATTTAAATTCTTTTTACTTGATAGCAGTGCCATGTTACAAAGACTCTCAGTTGCAGTTATTATCAATTAGTTCCCCGGGATGACATGACGCCTTTCTGGATGGTGAACGTGTCTGAATATGGAAAAAAAAACAAACTAAAAACGGTGAGACCGAATAGCACACACAACTTGTGCGGTCAGTCACACCAGATTTTTCCGTTTGGCCCTCATAGGAATAGAGCAGGAGCAGGAGCAAACAAATAGAACAAATACAGGAAGAGGGGGGAGGGGGAGGGGGGGGGGGGGGGGCAGTGCACACATGTCCTCGAATCCCCTCCCTGACTCGTGTCGATTAACATTAGAGGATTTGGTTTTGTATAATTATTTTAGATAAAATCAACGTCTTTAAAAAAAATGAATTTTTTATTGTAAATATGCAAAGAACAATAGACAGACACATGGTTGACGTCATTAAGCTATTCTTGTTGAAGTCTCGTGTTGCTAAAACAAAAAACAAAAAACAAAATGACAAACGGGGCGCTAAAAGAGCAGAAGTTTGTTTGCTTGCACTCACCAAGTTGTCTGTGCTTGTCTCAATGAGGCACGTGATCACCTGGAACGACTCCTCGCAAATGTCAGGATATGTATCTAAACAATTGAGGGAGATTAAAATATAATTCTTCCTCGTTAATCATCAATACAAACTTTTTAAAAGAGTGTCATGACAAAAAAAATTTGAGAAAACTTATAGTACCAAACATAGGCGTAGCCACGGGGGGGGGGTTTTGGGGGGTTCAAACCCCCCCATTGGACCCAAGCCATGACTAGACATTTAAGCTCTATAATACAAAATACTTTTTCTCTCTATATATTTCATACATAGGGTAAGAGAAAGTAAAATATAATAATTTTGTCTAGCTTAAAAAAAAAAAATTAAATAAAACGCAAAAAATTCGGGAAAATTCAGAATTTTTCAATTGAAAAGAATTGATTTTTGTTATACTTTATAAAAAATTAAAGCCGCTTAAAATTGATTAAATCTCGCAAATGAAAAATAGTAAAAATATTTATATAAATAAATTTTATATTTTTTTTCTGAAAGAGATCTGAGATGGGACTCTGATCAAGAGAAAACAATAGAATGAACACCCTCGTATTTTAGGCCCATATATATGGGCCTACATAAAATTAAGAGTTGATTGAAAAAATTGCGGCACTTAATTAAGAAAGGGCGGGCCCGAGCCACCTCGAGGGGGGTCCAGGGGGGGCTAGTCATATATTTCATTAAACGCCTTATACTGCTCTATTAGTCGGGGAGGGGGGGGGGGGAGAAATAATCCCAAACCCCCCCATCCGAAAATTTCTGGCTACGCCTATGGTACCAATAGACTATTAAAAGGAATTATTCAATGCGGTGTTTTTTTAAATGAATTAAATTCATAAGAGATTATTGGGACATCGAGCTATAATTTGTTTAATCGCTTATTAAAAAAATTATCGTAATTAATTTTTTTGTTATCAAGCAAATACAAAAAAACAATCTGTCCCAATAATCTTTAATTTTTTTTAATTTAAAAATGAATTTATTGTTATTATTAATCACATATTAAGGTTGTTCGGACATTAAAGCACTTTAACATATTAAAAGCTAATTTTTTAATATGTTATTAATCACTATCAAATACGTATAAAATAAAATTTTGAAGCAGATCTGACACAGGGTTATCGTGTAATTAATTTTTAAAAAATTGAAATTTAACATGTAGCCTATGGGGAATAACGACGAAACGCACACATATTGAATTAAATAGGCATCTGTGCAACTGATACAAAAACAAAAAAACTTACATTTTATTAATTCACTTCCGAGGAATATGTTAAAAATAAAATCAAAAGTTTCTGCCGACCGCTTTTAAAGATATTTTAACAAGAAAGTCAAAAAATTCTCCAAAATGACAGTCGCTAATATTTAAAAATAATGAATTCTCGAGAGTCAGACCAGCCTGGCAACGTCGCATAACATAAGTGTCTTATCTCTATGTCATTTACATTTTTTTTTCAATTTTACAATATTTTTTCTCGCAAATCGTCCATTGTGTTTAAACTGATTTGCATTAAACATTGTAATATATTAAATAAAATAAAATTTAAGGCGTTTAAGATTTAAAATAGATAGTTGATGAATGCAATGTTGCCAGTTCTATATTACGTGAAATACTGCTCGAGTCAAAAAGTCATTCATTTATTATTTTTGGTAATTAAATTATTAACTTAATCCAATTATAAACTATGATAGGTCACGACTAAATTATAATAAGGAATTTTGGCATTCAAATTTTTAATTTTATTTAAAAAAAAATTTAGATTCTATTATGACTTACGATGTACTATCCGAACAACCTTAATTAAGAAATGTTTAAAATAAACTTAGATGATTTATTTAAAAAATCAACTGTCAAATTAGTTCAGCATTCTTGCAATAGATGGCAGGCTAGTCTAACAGCCGATTCCTTAATAGCCTATATTTATATATTTTTATGCTTTTATAAAAGATACAAAATATATAATAACATTTATAAAGCATTTATTGTTAAAAGATCAATGATGCATTAAATATTATTAGCTACCATGATGACATCTCTTGGCAAATTTTTGAATTACTTGATTTTTGGGCATACTTTTAATGACACACAACGCCATCTTATCGGGAAAAACATGCGTAACACCTTCGGTTCTATTCGCCCTGGCCTTTCAGCCATAGCCGCCAGTTGCCAGCGAAAAATGCAACGGAATTGAGCAGCGCCGTCAATGAGGCGATGACGGATGGCGAAGATGGTGGCCAGGGTGTTTGCAAGAGTGCAGAAGGAACTTCAACAGGTTGGAAGCGGGAATTTGCGCCGTTGGCGGGGGAATTGCCAAAAGGCAAAGCAAAGCAAAGCAAAGCAAAGGGGGCACTACCGACCGACCTTCAACGTTGCACATCTCCAAGGCGTCTTTAAGGCTTTCATGAACTTCTCTCAAATGCTTCATTTTTTCGCCTTCAAAAATACAAATTTACTTGATTGAGGGCCTCTTGGAAATTGAATTTGTTCTCTTTAATCTAGAACAAAACCAAACAAACTTTGTTGTGTATTTTGTTCAAAGGGCTTGTCAGCATTCCATTTTACCAGTCCAAATCCGTCGCAGATGCAAGAGAGGAAGCACTAAGGAAAAAAGAAAGAATCCAGGTGAAAAAAGAAAAGAAAACGAAAAGAAAAGAATTTTCACCTTTTCATCTTGAGTCAGAGATGCATTTGTTACGTTACCCGTTAACTGACTGAACATTGCATCTAAAACAACAACAACAACAACAACTTTGTGTTTTTTTTTCTGATAATCAATCAAATTTATAAATTAAGCGAAGCAAGCAAACCTTTATCAACGCTTTTAAGCTTTCCCTCGCAAACATCCAAAGTTTTGAGCCATTTCTTCTCAAAAGTCTTTTGATAATCCTCGCCATTGCTACCCCTGACAGGAATCTAGGAAAATAAAAATAAAACAAAAGATTTGTAGATACGACTAGGGTGGCAGCCTGGAAAGAAATCAGACAAAAATTTGAATTCTATTGTCGACGTTTCGGACGCAAATCGCGCCCTTCCTCAGGACAATCGATAGTTAATAAAATACAGATGGGAGTATTTTGCAAAAGACGTCAATGAATGCTATCAAATATATACAGAAAGAAACGATGCATCTCATTAAACAAAATACGCCCATGTGTATTTTATTAACTATCGATTGTCCTGAGGAAGGGCGCGATCTGCGGCCGAAACGTCGGCAATAGAAATCAAATTTTTGTCTGATTTCTTTCCTGGCTGCCACCCACTGGTATCTGTCAATACAGAAGTACAGCCATCAATCACCTCAATATTATTAGAAAAGATTTATTATTTCGTTTATTAGTCACATCAAGCCGACGTTTCAGTCGGATTTGCAACCATCCTCAGGGCCAATAAAACTCCTCAAAAAGTCGAAATGCGCAATTGTATAAAATATTTATTGCCATTTAATAAGGACCAAAGGCTATGCGAGTCAAGGTTAATAATTACGCCATTCATCTTTTTGAGGAATTTTATTGGCCCTGAGGATGGCGGCAAATCTGACCGAAATGTCGGCTTGAACGAAATGCAATCGCTCTTTTCGTTTTTGCGATGTAGTTTCAGAAAATCCTGCATTTTGTTACCGCCTCTTGCGGGATCTATTCTTAATTTGCCCTCTATATCCGAAGAGATCTCAGGAAAATCTTTCTCTTATCTAATTCCGTGCTGGCCACCCCACATTTTTTGCGTCGACGTGTAGGGCAAGGAGAGCAAATATGGAAGCAATGTTTTATTTTTTGTTATAAGCTAAACTTTGACTTGGGCGGACGATGGAAGTGGATACCCCCGCCATTGACGCCATGCTAGACCACCGCGTCGCTGCGAGGGGATGTATTTTAACAATTAATTGTGCTGATGAAGGTCGTGATTAGCGACCGGAACGTCGACAATTAATTCATTAAATAAAAGTTTTTTATTTAATTTCCTTGACTTTTACGTCTCATATATCCAAAAACAAAATCTTTCTAAATCTTTCTCAACAGATTTGCTTCCAATTATAGAGAGAGAGATATTCCAGGATAGTGTGGGTCTGCCCATTGCCTGGGGTGGGGGGGTGGGGGGGGGGGGGGGGACAATCACCCTCCGGGTGGGCCTGGAAGGCCCCATTTTGTCTAGATTTTTTAATGGGGCGCCCCCTCCCTCCTTAGTTACGCCAATGGGCCTGCCTGTACTTAAATAAATATAGGCCTATATACAGGGCCGGACGGAACTAGGACCAAAATTTAATTTGCCGCCCCTTCCCTTCCCCCGCAAACTGTGAGGCGGCGCGGACTAGTCTAAGGGGAGGCGCGAATATTCGCCTCCAAGATCAATTTTCCAAATGATTGCTCGTTTTATAAATAAAAGAAATAAAAAAATATTTTTATATAAATTTATATTTTTTAGTATTAAAAATTTTTGTTTTTGTATTATTTTATTAAATGCGTGGGGGGAGGGGGGAGGGGGGGGGGGCGTCATAAGATTAAATATTTTTAAGGGAGGCGTTGAAACATAAAGTTTGGAAAGCCCTGGCCTAAAGTAAGACTCATTCTAGAAAATTATACTCTGTGTAAAACCCAAAGGCGGATCCAGGGTTTTAATTATTTTCTGACTAGACACGAAGCTCGCGGAAGGCGATAGCATTGTTAATTATTTTATTTATTAGGATTGAATAAGGGGTTGCCCCGGGTGTGGCATGGTAGGTAGGTGCCTACCTCCTATACCAAACGTCGCGGGTTCGGACCCAGGCAGTCCGATGATTTTATTTAAGCCATTTGGATACCAGATGGCTTAAATAGAAATGCCTGAACCTACAATTTATATATTACTTACAACGGTTATCGTCAAAGTCTTAAATGGCCTAAGTTACCGAAAAGACTGTGTGAATGTGTGTGTGTGTGAGTGTGAATGAGAAAAAAGTGTGAATGTTTAAAAAAAAATCTGGTGTGACTGGCGCACAGCACACAACTTTCTCTTACCTTCGGTAATCGAAAGATGTGTACTGTGCTTGTCACACCAGATTTTTTGTGTCGACATGTATTTAGTTCCCGGCAGTAGGGAATATTTGAATTCAGATGTAAAATTTATAAGTATGGGAAAATATTTATATTTTGTTTCCATGGCAACCATTTCTCCTATCTTCTCTATGAAGTACAAGAGTAAAGTGTGCTTCAAACAATTTTGAGGGCAAAACGAGAATATACATTTGAAAGAGCATCTAAAAAATAATTGATTTTTGAATTTTAATCAAAATCGTTAGAGCGAATTTTGAGAAAATCGAAAAAAACTGAAAAAGTACATCAGTAAAGTACTAGTACTCTTTGGCCGATTTTGATTAAAAGCTTATTTTCACGCTCTCGGGGGGTGTTTAACTTAAATATAAAATTTCAACCTCCTAGCTCAATTCCTTCATGCTTAAAATTGAACACACACACAGACACACACAGACAGACAGACCATGTCGCGAAAACCACTTTTTTGGATTCAGGGGACCTCAAAACGTGAAGATCCATCAAAATCTCGACATCGAATTTTTGACATGAATCCAATACTTTCTCTCTATATAAAGAATAAGGGGTTGATAAATTGAAAAAAAATGTTTTTTAAATTTATTTGTGCTAAATCGAAGCCAAATAAATAGAAAAGATTGAAAAAATAGCGTTGATAGGGGGATGAAGGGTTGATTATTTAAGACAGGCCTTGGAATATTCCAAATCACTTGTTGACATTTGTTTCCAGCTCTGAATATAGTTAGATTAGAGAAAAATATATTTTTTTACTTTTAATAAAAAGGGAATTGTTATTTTATTCCTACACAAAGAGATAAGAGAGGCGAATTTCTCGCCCAGTCGAGTCGAGCGCGTTGCTGGCAGGCAGGCGCGGAGCTTTTGCTCTTATTTATTTGCGTGCAAAGTGAATCAAAGTGAATAATTAATATAGTGTAATCCACCCTGACCTCACCGTCAACGAGCACACCCTCTTGGGCGTCTTTTAAAGGTAATTATTATGCATTTTATCGTTGAAAAAAAAATGATATAAACAAATAATTTGACTGCGAAAAACGATTCTTTTGAATATGAAATTAAATATTTTGTTTTTCACAAAGGGTAGAGGGTGAATATAAGGGGGGGGGGGAGGGGGGGGGTGCAGGTGTCATTGAAAAAAAATTAGTTTTTTATTTTTTATCTTTTTAACATCTTTTTTTCTCATTCACACTCACACACATACATTCACAGATTTTTTTATTTTTCGCCTTGGCTGCCCTCAGTAGCGTAGCCAGGATTTCTGCTTGGGGGGGCCCAAAAGTTTTTGAACCCCCCCCCCCCCTCCCTTTTCCAAGAAACTTAAAGTGGAGAAATTTTTTTTTAGATAATATAATAATTATAAATAAAAAACAAATAAAAAAATTTTTTTTTCTTGAAATAAAAAATAATTTTAATACAAAATTCGTAAATATTAGAGATTTTTTCAATTATTTATAAGTTTTTTTTTAGATTTTAGAATTTAGGCGAGTTAATAAAATAATTATTTAAAAAAAAAAAATCATTAGGGAAAACAATAGGTATTTTTTGGTTTTGGAGAAGGCTTTGGGGGGGCCCGGCCCCCCTGGGCCCCCCCTGAATACGCCACTGGCTGCCCTTATCATATCATAATATCCAGCTATCAGGAAACAACTAGTTTTTTTTTGTATTATTTTATATATAAAATGGGGGGAGGGGGGCGTCATAAGATTAAATATTTTTATTTGGAGGCGTGGTAACATAAAGTTTGGAAATCACTGATTTTGGTGATAAATACAATGCACCAAGAAAAAAACTTGGAAAAAATATGTTAAAATAGCGTTATAAAGGTTAAAGTCATCTTATATATTTCTCTTATATTTTCGTTATTTTTGGAGATCTTAGGTCCAAATTGGCTTCCCGCGCTCTCGTTTAGGCTAATAAAGAGAATCGATAAAGAAAGAAACCCTAAAAAGGTGAATTTTACAATTCTGTTGAACTATTCAAAAAACAAAAAAAAATCTGGCGTGTCAGCACATCCCACACAATTTTTTATTAAGATATAATTGAAATGATCTAGAGATTTACTTACTGATGTCAAGGAGAGGAGAGCAACGAGAAAGGCGCACCGACAAACGGACTCTCCTCTCATCTTGTTCTCTTCTGTTATCTATTCCATCTCTTGTTTTCTTTTGTATTTATACCAATTGCACTCCCCCCTCCTCCGGCTTCTCATTAACACATTCATTTCCGTCAAATTATTAACCAAAAAAATAAAAAAGAACATTTCCGTTTATCATTTCATAAACACAATTATATAATTATTCGATTTGATTGTGTTGAAAATCAATTAGGCAGTGGAATCCCGTGACGTCATTTTTGCTATTTGACGGCTCTGACAGCCAGCCAGCCAGCCATTCCGCTCTGCCCAAGCACAAAAGCACAAATAATACTACAACACAATATTGTTAAATTATCAATTAAATTAAAGTCCGTGTATGTGACTAGAGATCAATAGAATATCTTCTTAAAATAAATAAATAAATATTTTTTTGTTTTTCGCTTAAAATGTATCTATATTTAATGAATTTTAAATAAATTTTGGAAAATATATTAAATAGAATAAGTGTGTCGGTCTCGAGAAATCCTTAGGTGCATTTCCTCGAGGAAATCCTTGAGCAGAGGTGTCCAAACCACGGCATGGACAAGAAACAGGAACGTTCACAGGACAGCAAAAATGTTAAAAATAACTCACGTCTCAGCCAAAGCTCTGTGTTATTTGCAATGTCAGTCACTATTGCAATTTACGAAGTCAAGATGACACAAAACATGCTTCAATCGAAGTCAAGCATCGGGGTGAAGAATTTGAATCAACGCGGGCAATCCGAATATGCACTAATATACAGGGCGTTCCATTGAAAAAAACAACAACTTTGTACCGTTACCCCCTGTATACATACGATTAGCGATTAGAGGGCAAATATTTTAAAAATGTAGCCCTAAAAGCCCTTCACTTTACTGCAGGGCCAAACTTTAACAAAGTGCAACGATATAGCGACAATTTAGTGATCCCGTACTCATGGGGCACGCGGTATAAAGTGACCAGGCGATCTAAGTAAAAGCTCGTTCCATTCCACCGAATTTCAAATACATATATTTATTTATGTTACCCTTATAGAGGACAGTTCCGGGGTGACCGAGCCGGAGCTCGGTCTTTTTTTATATTGATAAAATTGTAAAAAACTAAAAAAAGTAGGGCTAAAGTAAAGTACTACTACTCGAGGGTCGCGAATTTGATTTGTATAGAAGAAATAGGAAAATATTTAAAATTTGAAAGAAATATTACGAGACAACTTGCTCCTCAATGGAAACATCAATAAAAACACCAAAATAAGAAATAACAGTCCAGGGAGAGTTTTAAGGAATAGCAACGTTACTGAGTGGATACTTAGAGGAAGGAGACAGTGAGCGCCTCATAAGAAAACTTTAATCATGAGATTTAAGAGAGTTGCCCAGGAAATGCATCAGCCTGGAGACAATTAAAAATTATTATTTTCAATAAAATTAATTAATAATAATCAGAAATTAGTATTTTAATAATAGAATTTAAATAATAGATATTTTTCTATTAATTGGCATTTTTGACATTATTAAATTAAATACATTGTAAGTATTTATTGATATAAAAAATTAAATTTACAAAATTGCACATTAATTAAAATTTAATATTCGTGGAGAGTTAAATGTGTGGGTCCAGGGTAAAGAGAGGGAGGGATTGACCAGGAAGCAAGCCCTCTAGGCTTTGAACATTATAAAACCTTTAAAAGGAATATTGGAAAAAACAATTAAAGTTGTGGTGTGCCAAATGAACAATCGTAGGAGTGGGTAGAAATTGCTGTGATTTTGGCAATAAATAAAAAACAATTTGGTGAGTTTTATTTTCCGTATATTTCGGGTGCATTAACAGCGATCCCTCATCAGCGGCTGAAAATTATAAACAATATGAGTTGAAAAGACACAATGTACAATAATATTAAAAATTTTCTCAAAACACTATTTTATAAAATCATAATCTTACCCAACTCACACTATGAAACCACATAAGGTGTTAACAAATTGTTTTATCGGAGCGATTCGTTGATTTATTGAGCACATACTTGGAAAGTGATTCATTCTCTAATGAAAGATTTTATTCTCTCTAATTACAATTAATATGTTAATATTTTAATTTTATAAAAGTGATTAAACTCAGACAGGTCATTTGCATAGGGTCAAATAAAATACTTGGCCGGATTTAAAACGTTTTAATAAAGATTTGAGATTATCTATAAGAATTCCCTATTTCTTCCTTTTAAATTTTAATATTGAATTTTTTCCTTTTTCTTTATTAAAATTTAAAAGGAAGAAATAGGGAATTCTTATAGATAATCTCAAATCTTTATTAAAACGTTTTAAATCCGGCCAAGTATTTTATTTGACCCTATGCAAATGACCTGTCTGAGTTTAATCACTTTTATAAAATTAAAATATTAACATATTAATTGTAATTAGAGAGAATAAAATCTTTCATTAGAGAATGAATCACTTTCCAAGTATGTGCTCAATAAATCAACGAATCGCTCCGATAAAACAATTTGTTAACACCTTATGTGGTTTCATAGTGTGAGTTGGGTAGGATTATGATTTTATAAAATAGTGTTTTGAGAAAATTTTTAATATTATTGTACATTGTGTCTTTTCAACTCATATTGTTTATAATTTTCAGCCGCTGATGAGGGATCGCTGTTAATGCACCCGAAATATACGGAAAATAAAACTCACCAAATTGTTTTTTATTTATTGCCAAAATCACAGCAATTTCTACCCACTCCTACGATTGGAAAAAACTAACTACACCAGTAAAGTACTAGTACTCGAGGTTCCCCGAAGACGAGACATAGTGCAATTTTTTTTTTTTTTTTTTTTCTTTCTGTGGACACAAAATCTTGTGTATGAAAGCGTCAAAATTTATACATAGCATTTATAATATTCATTGATTTTATAACATTTATATAATGGCGTTTATAACATGGCATAATCAAACAAAATACACATATGACAAAATAACATAAATTACACAGCAGAGGAATTTACAATAAAAAAGTCCTCCAGTGAGTAGATGGTTTTCCCAAATAAATGTCTCTTCAATCTTTTTTTGAAGATGTCTTGATTAACTGCTTCCTTTATTTGCCTTGGGAGCAGTGGCGTATTCAGGGAGGGGGCCCGGGCCCCCCCCCAAAGCCTTCTCCAAAACCAAAAAATACCTAATGTTTTCCCTAATGATTTTTTTTTTTAAATAATAATTTAATTAACTCTCATAAATTCTAAAATCTAACAAAAAACTTATAAATAATTGAAAAATCTCTAATATTTACGAATTTTGTATTAAAATTATTTTTTATTTCAAGAAAAAAATTTTTTTTTTATTTGTTTTTTATTTATAATTATTATATTATCTAAAAAAAATTTCTCCACTTGAAGTTTCTTCCCCAAGCAGAAATCCTGGCTACGCTACTGCTTGGGAGCATATTAAATATTTTAGGTCCCACTGCTTCTGCCGATTTATCTCCCAACACCAGCCTCGTTCTTGGGGCCCTTAGATCTCTGGATCCTCTTGTGTCATGTTCGTGTACATCCTCTCCGACAACATTCTTCCTGGCTGCATGTGACTATTGGTCATTATAGGTCTTCGGACCTTATGCACCCATTCCAAAAAAAAAAAAAAAAAAATGCACTCCCAAGCCGGTAGGTTCTGACCAGGGTTGCCACATATTAAAATGCTCAATGTAGGACAATAGGAAATGGACATATATAGGGGAGAGGGGGGGACATTGGGACACGAGGCACATTGGGACATTTGAATTTTAGGGCTACTAAATGTAAAGTTAGATTGTACTCTTTGACCATTAGTGTGCATTAAGTACCCATTTTATTATAGAAAAATTTTAACAGCGTCAAGCTACGCCATAGCTAGTTACACGTTGCTACATCATATTTGTCCTGCGTTGTAAAAAAATCGGAAATCGTTTGAGGTCGATTATTTTCCATATGAACGTTTGAATTAAGACAGTTGAAATATTAGAGATAAGTGTACTTGTTTATTCTTACTATTTCGGTACATGCAGATGTAATTGTTTATTTTAGCTATTTGTATAGCCTCATTTTGTTTATAAACATGATTGAGGTAGATTGGGACAGCTAGCGAGAGGCACATGTGGACACTAATAAATAAGAAATTATATATAATATTTAAGATATTATATTGTGTATATTGTGGACAGGGCCGCAGACAGACTTGACGGGCCCCTGGGCTACTTACTAATATAGCCCCCTCCCCCCCCCCCAAAAAAAAAAAAAATTATTTTTTGTATTTATGTATTTTTTTTTCTCTTTTTTTAAGTGAATCGTTTATTTCAGAAACCACCTAAGCGACAAAATTTCAAATCATGTGTTTTTGGTGCTACTGAACAATTACTACAACAGCTAAGAGTGAACAGATAAAACTGCGTTGGCTGTTTTAATATATCTACCAATGGTGTATTCAGGGGGGGGGGCAGGGGGGCCGCCCCCCAAAGTCTTCTCTAAAACAAAAAAATACCTATTGTTTTCCCTAATGATTTTTTTTTTTTAATAATTATTTTATTAACTCATAAATTCTAAAATCTAACAAAAAAAACTTATAAATAATTGAAAAAATCTCTAATATTTACGAATTTTGTATTAAAATTATTTTTTATTTCAAGAAAATTTTTTTTTTTGTTTCTTATTTATAATTAGAAACCGGACAAAAAAGCATAAAAAAATGGAAAAAAAGTGTTTAAAAAAGCATAAAAAACTTGAATAAAAAGTTGTTAAATAAGCATAAAAGTTGAAAAAAAGCATATAATAAGCAATTTTTACTCATACCAATGGCGTATACAATTTTTTTTTTAAAGAAACTAAATTTATTCCGCCCCACCCTGCGAAAATTTTTTTTTTTGCGGAACCAAATTTTTTTTTGCGGAACCAAATTTTTTTCACCCTGCGGAAAAAAATTTTTTTAGAGGGATATATTTTTTCACACTGCGGGGTTTTTGGAAAATTTGGGGGGGGGGCGCCCCCCCCCCCTTATATACGTCCTTGGTGTATGCGTGTGTGAATGGGAAAAAAAGTTTTTTAATAAAAAAAAAAAAAAAATTATAAATATTCGTAAAATAAGTTCAAATAAGCACGAAAGGGAAAAAAGCATGAAAACTCAAAAAAAGCATAAAAAATGCAATCTCAATGCACTTAGTTTTTCCTAATTCGTATAGAAATTAAATATCTAATGGTTGCTTATAAAATTCAGCAATAAGCATTTTGCTTAAAATCCGGTCTCTATTTATAATTATTATATTATCTAAAAAAAATTTCTCCACTTTAAGTTTCTTGGAGAAGGGGGGGGGGGGGTTCATAAAACTTTTGCCCCCCCCCCCAAGCAGAAATCCTGGCTACGCTACTGATACCTAGGGTAACAAAATTGTTTAAAATAATAAAACTGCATTATTATTTACACTTTAGATTAAAATTAGACATACAATGAAAATGAAAAGGGGGGCGATAGGTGTTAGTCAGCCTCCAGAAAGGGGCGATGGGCCAAAAAAGGTTGGGAACCACTGTGTTAGATTGTGCCACCTTTATTCACCAAATTATTTTTTTAGAACAAAAGAAATTGGTTTTGTCCACATCTGCCTCTTCACTGTCCAAATCTACCTCACCCAAGAGGCACATTGGGACAATTTGGATTTTTTGGAAAATTGCAAAAATCTAATTAATCTATTGGTGAATAAGCGCTAAGCCTATGGCAATAGATAGTGCATTAATCAGTCTCAACAACATAACATTATATGATCAATAATTTTGAAAGCCAAACTATACACAGCTAATTTTATTTGTACTGTCCCAATGTCCCGCCCTCTCCCCTATATATATATATAAATTTTTTAGGTGATGATAATGCTAATTTATTTATTTATTTTATTTGTTTAATGACTATATTCAATGTCTGAACTTATATTTTTCATCACTCTTCGCGCATTTTAATAATTTAATGCAGTGGCGGCTCGTGACCGAGACAACTGGGTAGGCGACATATATATAAATATATTACTTATACATATTACATATTACTTACGAAAAATAGAAAAAAAAGAAAGAAAAAAGGCGTATTTATTTATTTTTGTAAATTAAATCTATTCGCCTATCTTTTAATTTAGAAAATAATTCAATAATTTGATCTGTGAAGTTATCTTGTTTCGAAATTTGAACTAATAAATCTTCATGAGATATAGCGCTAGCTATCACTGCTGTGCGCATGCGCGACTGTCTAGAAATGTGGGCAGCGGAGTGTGGGAGTACAGGCAGTAAATAGGCTAAGAAAAATATCGCCTTTACTTTATAAATACGAGGTTCTGAAGTGTTTCAAATTTTTTTTTTGCAAAATCATATAAATTAATAAATACAGTAATTATTTTATGAAACTAAATATTTTTAAACTTAATAAATATAATAAAATTGATAAATATTTTTCATCTGTATATTTATAAGGTAGGCGTCGCCTACCTTGCCTACCCTAGCGAGCCGCCACTGATTTAATGTTGTTTCGAACTTTCTCATAAAATTGTACGCAATTTTCTTTACAATTAACGCTTACAATCAATTCCGCTTTGATTAACTCTACTGAACACTTATTTCTTTCATCCGGGCGTTTTGAAATCGATTATACAGACTTTTAAAAACCAACTTAATATTTTATTTTCAAAGTAGGACACATTAGGCTTCATTGTAGGACGTAGGACATTCATTGTGATTGTAGGACTGTCCTACCGAAAGTAGGACGCGTGGTAACCCTGGTTCTGACAC
>JAKCPI010005091.1:0-16332 GCA_023213315.1 Euborellia annulipes | reverse complement strand
GAGATTTTTCAGGGGGGAGAAGGCCAAAAATGCCAACTAAATTTAATCAATTTGCCAACTGTACAATTCACATTCTTTTTCATCCTATATATATTAATTTACTAGAGGCTAAACCCGACGCCCCTTAGTCGCTATATGACATGTTCGAACATTAAGTCCCCTCCCCCTTCACTTTGCTATTTTAATATTAAAAAAACTAAAGAAATAAACAAAATTTTTGATAGAAATATAATTAAGGCAAGATTTTTTTCAATTGAGAAATTCCCCATATAATTACACTCAATGAAAAATTTTGTCGAGTAGTACAGGACTCTTACAGACTAAATCCCTCTTCTATTGTCTAATGTGTAATTTACCGGGGTGTTTTAAGCAATTCCTGGGTTTTTATATAGGATACCCTAATTCCAAAAATACCATAAGTTTTTCTCCATCAAATTTAGTTTTAGAGATTTAGAGAAAATTAAATTTTAATAGAAAATGAGCTCTAGAGCGATTCTTATTTTTAATTTTCTGGCTTTACCCATTAAAAAGAAATACATTAGAACCTCGCTTAGCATAACAAGCAATTTGCATAACGAGCAAAAAAAAATTGTAAAAATATGACTTGCTTAATGAGTGACGTTTCGCATAACGAGTGTTCCACTGTACATAGAAATATAAAGTTTCAGCCCAATTGGAGGCGATTTAGTGGTGCAAAACACGGCTAAAATTTTAGAAAAATCGAATTTTTTCAGTTTTTTCAACGTTGGACACCCCTAATAGGTAGAATCTTTTACCATCACTGAATGCAACTCTGAATCCTGACTAAGAAAACTGTTTTGCTCATAATTACGTTATCAATGAATTATTTTATTTTTTTTTTTTTAACTTTTTCGGCTACAGAGGCCAGGTATGACTTTATTTAATATATTTCTAAATTATATTATACCGATGGCTACCAATAGGACGTTCCACAAGCTGATTGCTCTGGGTCACCAAACCCGGGGCTTTCGTCACGCTTGGCATTGCTTAACTTTTGGAAAGTTAAAAACTATAGACCAGTGGTTCCCAACCTTTTTTGACCCATCGCCCCTTTCTGGAGGTTGACTAACCCCTATCGCCCCCCCTTTACATTTTCATTGTTTGCCTAATTTTAATTTGAAGTAAAGTGTAAATAATAAAGCAGTTTTATTATTTTAAACAATTTTATTACCGTAGGCCTATATACAGGGCCGCAGACAGACTTGACAGGTCCCGGGGCTACTTAGTAATACGCCCCCCCCCAAAAAAAAAAGTTTTTTTAGTATGTAAAAGGCTATTGTGGCCTTCATGCCAACAATTTTTTACACAGTTTTTGACACAACTTTTGAAATAGTTATACATAGCTTACAATATTTATTTAAATAAAGTTATATAAAATTTTTTCAAAATTTCCTAAACAAAGAGTTACAAAGTTTTAATTTATCGAGGCCAGATCTGGACAGAGGATTTCCGGGGGAATCTGGGGGTATGGAAAATTTTTTGAAAATTAGCCACTGAAATCTGCATTTTTAGCTATCCTGAGTCGTGAAAAAGATCAAACTTGATTTGAGCTTAAAGGGCCCGGGCCCCATGAGAAAAAAAAAATTCAAGAAAATGATTTTTTTAAATTGAAATTTAAGATTTGTGCTAAAAGTGACGTTTCAATTCTAGATTGGAATTATCTTCAGGCTATTTTATTTTTATGATAATATTTTGTCCTCTTCTATCCTGACCATCCTGTAAATAGGAGATTTTTCTCTTTGATTTTTATTTTTTTAAATTTTAGTAAACTAATAATTTTTCTCCCTTTGAATACTCATCGCCCCCCAATCGCCCCCAGCTTATTTATCGCCCCCCTGAAAACCCAAATCGCCCCCAGGTTGGGAACCACTGCTATAGACGATCATAAACATACTTTTTTCCATTCAGAGATGGTAAAAATTCGATTCAGGAGTGTCCTAAAAAAAAAATGAAAAAAATCCAATTTTTCTAAACTTTTAGCCGTGTTTTGCCTGTATAGACCTATTTTTTTATGTATTTCAACTAACTGCATATTTTTAAGGGGTAACGACTTAAAAAAATCTAGAAAATTCAAAATAATATTGATCAGATTATTTATTAAAATTTAATTTTCTCTATATCTCTAAAACTAGAGCCGATGGCGCAAATTTGATGGCATTTTTGGAATTAGCGCTTCCATATAGCCAGGAATAGCCCTAAATTTCAAAAAACTTTTTTTGTTGACCTGTATAAAATTTATATTTCTATCAAAAACATTTTTTAAGTGGAATTCCTTTTTTTTACAATTATAGTAAATAAAGAAAATTATTCCATTTCCAATAACAAATGAACGACTGGGTTTTTTTATTTGTTCAAATATTTTATTTTTCCCTTTTAAAATAATCCTAATGATTTTCTTTATGTGTTTGTATTAAATTGTATAATAAATTTATATTCAGTAAAAAGAAAATAAATTTATTTATTTGAAAATTTAAAAAATTTTTTTTTTAATAGATGAAAATCTAAAAAAAGAAAATTTAATTTTTTTTTTTTTAATTAAAATATAAATTAAATTTCTGTTAAATAAACTTTATTTTGCCAACTGGTCCTTGATTTTGCCAACATTGCCAACTCGATCCGACCTGGGGGGGAGACTCCCCCCATCCCCCCCCTTGGCTACGCCCCTGATGAAAAGTCAATGATAAAAACAGACTGTAAATATAAAGGAGATATTTTAAAATAAAAATAAAGATATTCACAAAAAGGGAGAAAAAATAAATTTAATTTAGAAGAATATTAGATTGATTTAAAACCGAAAACTAGACAAGAGTATTATATCTTCGTGTAAGCTCGAGATTTACTTGTCGGTATTTGGAGCAGATGGTGCCCTATAGGGGCATGGGCGTAACTAGAGAATTTGGCTGGGGGGAGCCATCGGACTAGCCATCCTCGCTGGGGGGGGGCCTGGAAAGCCCCATATTTTCCCAATTTTTCTTGGGGCATGGAGCTTTTTTTTTTTTGGGGGGGGGGGGCACCAGCCTTCTGGGGGGAAGGGGACAGGCCTCCCCGGCACCCCCTAGTTACGCCCATGTGTAGGGGGTAATAAAAGACAAATTTTTTGGTTTGGCTTTTATTGGAGAAACTTAATTATGGCCAACCAATGTGTGCAACAGTAATTGGTTTCAGTTTCAAAAGAAACCATTTTCAATGCCTGAAAATGAAAAATACTCTTCGTTGTTACATCGCAAAATCCCAACAGATAGACAGAAATTAAAATACTTTGGGTTTTTTCATTATTTTTGTGAATTAGAAAATATAAGTAAAACTTTTTGCACCTTGCCGCAACTGCGCTCTCCTAAGTTACAGTCCACAAGAATCCCCCATTACTAATTTGTAAATTCGCCACTCATCATCGATGATATTAATAATATAAAATTTTAAATTGTAGACTTGGAAATGTATTCGAATTATTCTTGATATTGTTGAGGAGTTCTGAATTAAAACAAAAGAATTAGTTGAATTTTTTGTGACTGGTTCTGTATAGAGTTCGGAGCTGGCATCTTTCTTTTGTTTTAATTCAAAACTCAAGAGAAATTTGAGGAAACTTGTAAAATAAATTTTAATTTGAAAATTTATCAAGTGTATAGCTGAGTAGAAAAGTTTTTTCCATTAACGCAATCGTTAAATTTTAAAAATTTGGAAATTTCTGGGTTATCCGATTATAAAGTATTGGAAATTTTATTGAATCTTTCCAACTAATCGGCATGCTTTCAAGGTGTTGTAAAGGCACAAAGAAAGAAAGTAGCAATAATATATGATCAGGGAGGCTTGTCACGGCCACTAGTCATGTCTCTGTGACGCAAGACCTCCTCGAAGAACTTGGGACATTTTACCTTTACCTTTGACTATATCTCTAGGACTATTTTCTCTTGACATGCCAACTTATTTTTATGAAAAGTTTTTTTAAATTTTGTGCTTGTGGTCATATGAAAATAAAAATACTTATGTTATATCTCCCCCCCTTAGTGAAAAAAAATATATTTTTTTTTTTTTTTTTTTGAAATTTTTTTTTTTACCTTTTAAATAATTGGTAGCCATTTGATTTGAAAAAATTTTTTTCGTTGTGAAGGGGAGCGAACCTAGGACCTCATAAATTAATGTCTTCCATCCTTATTTCAATTAAAAAAAAAAAAAAATTATAATAGGGTAGACCGGGGCAGGTTAGCCCACGGAGCAGGTTGTCTCAGTCGCGATATTTCGCAGAAAAATTGGAAGAAGGTGTTACGGATCAGAATGAAGGTTAATAGCACTGCCACCCTCCTTCTGCCAAAACAACTATAGCGATCGGAGTAAACTCGCCCCATGAATTAGGATCATTATTCGTTTTTTGCAGCATGGAGTACATTTTTACTAGTTGAATAAAATTGTTTTATCACATCAGCCAAAGGGTACTAGTACTTTACAAATGTATTTGTTCGATTTCTCAAAATTCGGTCTAACGATTTTGATTAAAATTCAAAAATCAATTATTTTTTAAGATACTCTTTAAAAAGTAGCCTATAAATCAATAAAACTTTACGTGAAAATAGTTTAAGTGCATTTTACGGAAGAAATGGGTTAAGTGCATTTTACGTTGCAATTCAACCCAAGAGGGGGGGGGGGGATTGATCCTCCAGGAAGCCCTGGCGATCATTACTTTGAGGAAGGGGGCATATATCGCACTGATCTTCCGGTGTAATACTCATACTTAAGAAAATACTCGATACTTCCCTATCGATACGATACCAACTACAAGTATCGATACTTTATTTTCGATACCACATCCCTACACCTAATTCAATTCCTTCCTAAAAATCCCACTCATCAAACTTTTCAAATTTTTAATAAGTTAAAAATTACAATTTAAAAATAACCAGTTTCATTTACAGGTTTTTAACTGGATTTTAATAGAAAATAAATTAATACATTCCAGAGATTAATAAATATGAATAAATTAATTGACAACTCTATCTAATCGCATCACATTTTAATGGACAAGAAAGCGTTTAAAAAATACAAATTTAATGCTTAGCTAACTTATAGTTTTAATGAGGTGATGAAAAAAAGCAGGATTTTTAAATTAAAGCCTATAATTACCATTTGAAATATTAATTAACGTTTTTTTTTTTTATCAAATATTAAGATTTCGAATTTATCAGATCGACCTATTTAATATTTATTTTTTTTTCCTTTTCAGCATCTTTCGCTATATAGAGAGAGATGAAAGGATATTTAGTATTTTAATTAGAATAAATATGTATATATAGCACCTCTTAATTATTCTAAAATTATAAAGACAGTTTTGGATATCATGTCAAAAAATTCGATATAGAGATTTTGATGGAAATATACGTTTTGAGGTTCTCTGAGTCCAAAAAAGTGGGTCCCGAAAAATGGTCTATCAGTCATGTGAACAAAATATCTCGAAAATCTGGTGTGATGGTGGCACAGCACACAACTAAACTTAAATATAAAATTTCAACCTCCTAGCTCTTTTCGTTCTTGAGATACTTTGTTTACAGACACACGCAGACAGACCATTTTGCGAAAACCACTTTTTTGGATTCAGGAGATCCAAAAACGTGTATTTCCATCAAAATCTCGACATCCAATACTTTCTCTATATATATGTATATTAACATATACATATAGGTAAGAGAAAGTAAAAAAATCAGAATAATCATCTCTTGTTAGTGTTTTTTTCTCTTTAGAAGAAAAAAGTGTTAAAAAAAAATTAATTAACTTCAAGGTCATTCATAGATCAGTGGTTTTCAACAACAGGAAAAAAAAATATTAACCTGACAAAGATCATCTTTATTCCTCTCGGCCTCTTTGCGTTCGTTCGTGGAGAGAGAATCAATAAATAAATGTTTACATCCAAAGTAAGAATAAATGTAATTTATATTATTAGGGCTCATAGAAAAAATTTGAAACAAAAGTAAAATTGGTGAAGAAAATTTGTCACCTTCTTAAAAATTGCGTCAAATTTTTTTTATCTTTTCTGCATCTTAGACTATGTATACTTTAACGACACTAATTACGTTAATACGATATTATATTTGATCCGTGGACATTTATTTATACTATTTGGTATCCCAATAATTCGTCGAACTGTGTGGGATCCAAACACACACCCTTGGCTTTTAAGGCTACATATATTGACATTTTCACTATCTTCAAACTCCCCCTTGATCTAAAAAATATAATTCTCATTATTAAAGAAATATCAACAAATTTACAAGAAAATTAGCTCTAGGGCCATGGTGTAGTTGCTAGCGTCCGGGCCTTCTATACCACGCGGGTTCAAATCCCAGGCAGTCCGATGATTTTATTTGTATCCAAATGGCTTAATGAAGAATGCATGGTCCCCCAATAGATAATTACTAAAAGTCTTATATGGCCTAAGTTGCCTAAAAGATTGTGGGTATGTGTGTGTGAGTGTGAATGGGAAAAAAGTGTGAGTGTTTAAAAAAAATAATAATAAGAAAATTAATAAGAAATTTCAAATCCATTTGGACAATTCTAAAGGTGTTTAAAATAATAGGACAGTGTTCTCAATCCTATAATTTATTTGATTTGAACTATCTTACCGATAAACAACCGATAAAAATGTCTTAAAAATAAATAAATAAAGTGAAAAATAAAAAGAATTACACTACATAATACTAATAACATTATTTTAAATTATGTAACCCCCCCCCCCCTCCCCCCGTGGCCGAGAGATTAGAGGTGTTGGTAAATGTCTATATTGAACTTAAAGCTAACGGGTGTAAGTTTAAGGTTCGGATCCCAGTCAGTCCGATGAATATTTATTTAAATCATTTGAATACCAAATGGTTTGAATAAATATGCCTGGATCCCAATAAATACAGTATCTTTAAAAAAAAATTCTATATGGCCTAAAATGCCGGAAAGACTAAAAAAAATTGAATGCCTCACCGGACTCGTTGTCCAGATTTTTGTAAAATTATTGATAGTCTTAATAGAGGAATTTTGCCTAAGATTTGTCCTCCCTTGATTGGCATGAAAAGACGGGTGACTCATAGGGAAAAAAATCAACTTCCTAGAATCGAAGGTTACTTCATTCGAATTTCCATTCCAGAGAATAGCCCCAACCATAGGACTTGCTTCCTTTGCATCTCAGAAATCATAATGAGCATACCAGCACACAATTTTTGTGGCTAAATAATGCAAAAATATCCTCGGCAGCAGAAATGTCCACAAAAAATCTGGTGTGATGGTTGCACAGCACAACTTCGGTGTTTGAAGGTTGTGTTCTGTGCTTGTCACGTCAGATTTATTGTGTTGACATATCGACGTTCTAATTAGTAAAGTGCCTAACTCCATTTTTGTTTGATTTTCAGGAGAGCCAAAAAACATTTCATTGTCATTGTTAGAGCCTCTGTTAAACACTTTTCGAACTGAAAAATTTGAATTACGCTCTTACCCAGTTCAGAGCATAAGGATAATGATATTGTTCAACAAAAAATACAAAAAAATGATTTTCGAAAAAAAAGTGGAGTTAGACACTTTTCTACTGAGAGCGTCAATATTATATAATTAGTTCCCGGAAGTACGGTACATTAGAATTCAAGATGTAAAATTTATAAGCGAAGAAAAACATTTATATTTTGTTACTCAAAAAATGCATCAGTAAAGTATTAGTACTAGCAGGGGCGTAACTAGCCTTTGATGGCGGAGGGGGCGAACGAATCTCAACTAGTGCGCCGTTTTTACTTTTTCAAGCTGTAATATAATTTTAAAAGAAAACTCCATTTTTTTTTTAGACAATCTTTAGAAAGAATATGATAAAATCACCGTCCCTGAGCTATATCTTACAAGATTCCCTAGGGAGCCTATGTCGGTATCGAGGGGCGCCAAAGGCTTGATGTGCCTGGGGCGGGGAGGGGGGGGAGGGGCGAGCGCCCCCTTCGCCCCCACCTAGTTACGCTACTGAGTGGTAGTACTTTTTGGCTTTAAAAGCTTATTTTTGCTTCTCTCAATATAAAAGCACCTTTTACGGTATTCATGCTTCTTTCAGCCTATTTTGCAAACGCTCCCCCTAAAGAACACAGTTCAGTAATATACATACAGTATTAATATAATTTTTAATTAATTATACACGATTTTTGATAGCATTATGGTCTGACTACACTGTGGTACCACTTCTGGTGATTTTTATTTGTCAGTGTCCAACCGTTTACTAATAGGGTAGATGACCTTAAGCTCGAACAAATACAAATCCTCCTATATTTTAATCTCAAATGAAGTCAATTGCTTACAATTGAAATAAAGCTACTAATTTTAAATTCTATGCCATGGAAAGTTTTGAACAAGATATAAAAAAGGATAAAGAAGAATTCAAATGATTTTTTCTCCGCTATTTTCAGAAATAACATCATCGATCGGTCCTTTCAATTTATTTTATCAATTTTACTTCATCGTATTTTATAAAAGAAAATTCCGCTAACCCCAAGCCAGAGGTGTAACTATTCAGATTTGCGGGCATCTATGAAACGCACTTCACATTCAATTATTCAAGTTATATTTAAAGCTGATGATAAAGAGATTAAAAAGAGCGAGGCAGCTATGTTTATTTATGTTTTTGAATCAACCCATGATTAACGTTTCGGTCACAATTAGAACCTTCTTCAGAGTCAAGCTATTGACAATATAATATTAATATTAAATATAATAATAAAATAATGTATGGTCCATGGTGTTTTCAATCTCCGGATATTCTCAAAACTATTTTATTAACCAAGAAAGATTTTATCATCATAAATTCATAGAAGCTTATTACGAATGAGGAGAGGATTTTTTGTTTTATTCTATTGCTACCTTAGTAATTTTTTTATAACATTATCTGACGAACATGAGTTATTGGAGCTAATAATAGTATTTCTTATCTTTATACTTGTATGACTGTTGTGTTTCATAAAACAGTTGCGAGGAACGTACCCATATCATTTATAGAGAGAAGAGTCAGGGAAGGAGTCGTCAAAAATGCAACAAAATTTAAATTTGGGTGCAGGTCTCGTTTTCACGATTTGAGGGTAGCCTATTCTGACCTAAGGCGGCGGCCCATCTCAAAAAATGTTACAAATCGCAATAGGAGCAGCAATGAAGTCATGTGGAATTGTTATGCAACCCAAACAGCTAACTATCAGAGGGTTTGTGAATAAATACAAATTTTTTACTTTTTATTCTTAGAGAGTTAAGGAAATGTTCAAAAACAATTTTCTCAGATTTTTTTGAGAAGCGCGTCTTATTTTCTCTTATTCTCTATTGTTTATAAATTTTTCCTCTTACTTATCGGAAACCCTATGGGCCTATGTAGACACAAAAAAAAAAACCCGGTGGGGCAGAACATCACACAATTTGCAAATGTTGAAGGTTGTGTGCTGTGCAGTCACTTACACCAGATTTTTTAATAAAATGTTGGTTATTATAATCGCTGTTTTTTATTTTTTGGCGCCTGTGTTATTAAATTTGCGCTCAAATGATTTTTGGCTCTTTACTCTTCTTTGACTTTGAAAATGGTTGATAATAAAATCTCCTTCCCTAAATTAAGGGAAAATTCTGACTCTTCATGCATAGATAGTATATTATTACCGTATTTCTAGAAATATTACACATATTAACTATCCTTTGATCTTATCTAAAAGGCTAATAAACGATTATACATTTTAATATTATTAAAATTAAAATGAATATTTAATATCACTTAACTAATAAAGAGAATCCTTTGAAATATGACCAAAGCTAATAAAGGAAATTTCCTCCTCTCTACTACAATGATTTATTTCAGGGTGGGGAGCATTTCGAGGAGAGAGAACTTACACTTAATATAGTATCATAGCTTACTAAAAAGGAATTGGACAAACGAACTCGTTAAATAGTTTTTGAGACTTAATCGTTTGAAAATATTCACTTAACATTTTTTATCGTTTGTAATAAATCGTTTATTACCTTCTCTTACCTATGTATATATACCCATATATGTTAATATATACAAATAGAGAGAAATTATTGGATTCATGTCAAAATTCGATGTCGAGATTTTGATGGATATACTCGTTTTGAGGTCTCCTAAAGCCAAAAAAGTGGTTTTTGCGACATATTCTGTCTGTCTGTGTGTGTGTGTGTGTGTGTGTCTGTGACAAAATATCTCAAGAACGGAAAGAGCTAGGAGGTTGAAATTTTATATTTAAGTTAGGCACCCCCCTGGGACATGACACGAAGCTTTTGAACAAAATTAGCCAAAGAGTACTAGTACTTTACTGATGTATTAATACTTTTTCAGTTTTTTTCGATTTTTCAAAATTCGCTCCAACGATTTTTTTAATTAAGAAATCAACTATTTTTTAGATGCTCTTTAAAATTTATATTCTTATTTTGCCATTGAAATCTTTTGAAGACCACTTTACTCTCGTACTCCATAGGAAAGATAGGAGAAATGGTTGTCATGGTAGCAAAATATAAATATTTTCCCATACTTATAAATTTTACATCTTGAATTCAAATATACCGTATTGTCGGAGCCTAAATATATATCGACACAAAAAATCTGCTGTGACAAGGACAGAACACAACTTTCTCTTGCCGAAGGGTACCAGATTTTTTAAATTACTATTATTTCTGTTTACATGTATTTTTCCTATTACTTTCTCTTACCTATGTATATATGTAATATATATATAGAGAGAAAGTATTGGATTCATGTCAAAAATTCGATGTCGAGATTTTGATGGATCTTCACGTTTTGAGGTCCCCTGAATCCAAAAAAGTGGTTTTCGCGACATGGTCTGTCTGTGTGTGTGTGTGTGTGTGGGTGTGTGGGTGTGTGTGTGTGTTCAATTTTAAGCATGAAGGAATTGAGCTACGAGGTTGAAATTTTATATTTAAGTTAAACACCCCCCGGGACCGGAAAAATAAGCTTTTAATCAAAATCGGTCAAAGAGTACTAGTACTTTACTGATGTATTAATACTTTTTCAGTTTTTTTCGATTTTCTCAAAATTCGCTCCAACGATTTTTTTTTAAATTCAAAAATCAATTATTTTTTAGATGCTCTTTAAAATGTATATTCTCATTTTGCAATTGAAATCTTCTGAAGACCACTTTACTCTTGTATTTCATAGGAAAGATAGGAGAAATGGTTGCCATGGTAACAAAATATAAATATTTTCCCATACTTATAAATTTTACATCTTGAATTCATATTTTCCGTACTGTCGGGAACCTAAATATATATCGACACAAAAAATCTGGTGTGACAAGCACAGAACACAACTTTCGATTACCGAAGGGTACCAGAGTTTAAAGTACTATTATTGCTGTTTACATGTCACTTTACCAGATTTTTCCATTAAGATGAAACAGAACTCATTTATTAGACCTAGGTAGCAATTTAATTTATTTTGTGTCGGAGAGAATATAATATGTCTTTGAGTTATAAAAAAAAAAAAAAAATCGAATTGCCTAGTATGCCAGAAAAAAATATATAAATTATTTCACATATCTTCCGAAATCATTTTCTTATTTACAAATATTTAATGATGCATATTTAACGGGAAATTGAAAAAAAAAAAGATAACGATACATTTTTTTTTATTAAAGTGTTGATTTAGACACTCTCGTTGATTGCTTCTATCACTCGACGAATCTCTCTTTTGAAGGAGATCTTTAATTACTTTCTTAAAATATTTATGCAATCCAAAAGGATTAATTAAACATTGATCTCTCTTATAGGAAGACATACATATTAACTACTATCTTGTCAAAATACAGCCTATTTAAAATAAATTAGTTATGTCTTTGGATACGTAAATAAAGACGACCCCTGGATTCGGACTAGAAATTCCGCGGTTGCCTATGGACCTACGATAAGATAGTCCGTCTGTCGCAGGAGCGACAGTGATATGTTTCAATTAATTTTATCCAGTGGCTTAACGTATTTCAGATGCCCCCCCCCCCCACGCAATCTTTTTTTCGAGACCCATTATTAAAGGATTAACCCGTCTATTTACACTTGCTACCCGCCCGTAATTTTTTCATGGCCTTCAAAGCCCGGCCCGCGGGCCTCCTCACATCGCGGGGTTTGCGGGGGTGTTCGTTACGCCACTGATTTTATCTATTTATAATGTTTAAACTACAGACAACTGTTTCTATTTAAATTTAATTTTAATTTTTTAAACAATCGATTAAATAACTTAAGAAGTAGGCTACCCGCCGGACTTTCTTTCTCATTAAGAAATAATGGGTTAGTTAAAGAATCAGGTCATGTTCAAAATTATTTTTTGGATAATACCCGATATGTGCCGTTTACTAGCAAAATAAAAAATGAGAAATAAAATTGCCAAGCCTAGACTAATTATAGTTTTCTAATTAGTAGATGTTTCTAAAAAAACTATTTCTTGCTGAGATCCATCGATATTGATTAAATAAATCCAATAACAGCCGAAAATAGTCTAATGATATTATTTTATTCATCTAATTCAAGTTGAAAATCGCGAGTTCTTCTCGACTAGTCTCGTTTCATTGCTGGGCCCTTAACTACTTCCATCATCATAATGATTACCTCACAAACTATCCAATTTTCAAAACTAACCATAAGTTAGAATAAAAACCATGTATTATAATTACAAAAACTGCAAAATTTCTTAAAATCATCCACAAATTGGGTCGCTTAGCGAAATCTTAGGGACGCGAGATTTTAATGTAAAATATTTAAATATATGAATTTATGAAATCTAGTGTATCTGAGTATTTGTAACAGAACCACATTTTCCTAAACAAAGTATTTTTATGTATATTGTTACCTAATCAATAAATCATTATAAAATATTTCAATATCTTTATTCATGGGCGTAGCCAGGGGGGGAGGCAGGGGGGCCTTTGCCCCCCTGGCTTGTCCTAAAAACAAACAAATATATATTTTTCCCATTGGGATTTTTTTTTAACGCCCCAATCCACCATATTAATTTATTTATTTTTTTATTTAAATAAATAATTAATAATCTATGTAGGCCCTATATATTAATTGCAACCCCCCTCTGGCCCTAAAGAGGGGTTGGTCCCCCTTAATAAGATGTCTGGCTACGCCCATATCTTTATTTTATATTTATCGGGAGGCCTGGCAACGAAGAAGAGCAACAGTCCCCACAAGTGATGCTAAGAGCGGCGAAAACCCGAATTAGCGATCCCGTGTGGAACGTCCCCTGATAGCCAGCGATACTTTGTATTTAAAAATAAACCCAAAATTGGTCTCAGTAGTCAAAAAGGGTTAAAAAAATTTTTATTTTTATCCGGGGTCGCGAAAAATTCCCAATCATAAATGGGGCCGTGTATGAAAAGAGTTTAAGAGCCCCCCCCCCCCCCCCGAAATAATTTTGTCACATCTCTATCTTTGATGGGATCTAAACTGAAACAAATTTTTCATGTCCCAAGGAATTAAGACATAGAAAGTTTTCCCATGACATTTATGGTATTTTTTTTTCTTTTAAGATTAATAATAATTTAAATTAAACAAGACATATTCTTTACTAAAGTAATAAGTGTCTTCTCGTCATGCCATTTATGGATTTCTTCACTCTTTTTGGGACATTCTCGTATTTGTAAAAAGTTCAAGTGTCACTCGTATTCTTAGCAAAGAATTAATTAAAAACTTTAATGGGTCTTTTCTTACTCATCTTGAGAGAGAAGTAAAAAAAAAAAAAAAACACTATAAATTTCAACTAACAAGACTTAACTTAATTATTTAAACATAAAATTAACTTATTTAATGTTTAACCAATGTAAAGTTTTGCTAATTATTTTATAAGATTATTTTTTTTTTATTAATATGAGACTTATTAGGTTTTACTAAATAGAAAATAGGTGATCTATAAGAAATCTTGATATCTTCAAGACACGAATTTATTAATCCCATTTTGCTATTAATCTTAATACCCCCTCTCGACTGAAGATGCGATCAGGAGCCTAGCTAAGCTGAAGATGAAGACACACCCCCTTCCCCAGGTTCCCTAGATCTGGTCCAGCCAAATGAATCATAAAATCATCTCACAAATTTCTTTATCTTAGTGCATTGATTGAAAACCTTCAACGAACTCAAACAATTGGATGTCAAATTGATTGAATTTTGAATGACTTGTTCAATTAATAATGCTGAATGTTGAAGGTCTTTTATTTTATTATTTTTTTTTTACTTGTAGATAAAAAAAAAACTCATGGCAAAGTAGTATCGAGTATTTTTAAAAATCTTTTCGGCATTTTCCAATTTTCTTGAATTTCCTTTGACATTTTCTTTCAAATTTTAAATATTCTCTTATTTCTTCTATACAAATAAAATTTGGCCTCTCGAGTACTAGTACCTTACTGGTGTACTTTTTTTTATTTTTTTCCAATTTTTTTTTAAAGGTTTTATATGTTCAAAGCCTAGTGGGCTTGCTTCCTAGTCAAACCCTCCCTCTCTTTACCCTGGACCCACAGATTTAGAATATATCCACGAATATTAAATTTTAATTAATGTGCAATTTTATAAATTTAATTTTTTATATCAATAATTACTTACAATGTATTTAATTTAATAATGTCAAAAGGCCAATTAGTAGAAAAATATCTATTATTTAAATTATATTATTAAAATACTAATTTCTGATTATTATTAATTAATTTTATTGAAAATAATAATTTTTAATTGTCTCCAGGCTGACGCATTTCCTGGGCAACTCTCTTATATCTCATGATTAAAGTTTTCTTATGAGGCACTGTTTCCTCTAAGTATCCACCCAGTAATGTTGCTATTCCTCAAAACTCTCCCTGGACTGTTATTTCTTATTTTGGTGTTTTTATTGATGTTTCCATTAAGGAGCAAGTTGTCTCGTTATATTTCTTTCAAATTTTAAATATTTTCCTATTTCTTCTATACAAATCAAATTCGCGGCCCTCGAGTATTCGTATTTTACTGATGTACTTTTTTTAGTTTTTACTTTCTCTTAGCCTATATATGAAATATATAGGAGAGAAAGTATTGCGATCATGTCAAAAATTCGATGTCGAGATTTTGATGGATATACATGTTTTGAGGTCCCCTGAGTCCAAAAAAGTGGGTCCCGCAAATTGGTCTGTGTGTATGTATGTGTGTGTGTGTGTGTGTGTGTGTGCGTGCGTGCGTGTGTCTGTATGTGTGGACAGATTTTTAGCATGAAGGAATTGAGCTACCGGATTGAAATTTTATATTTAACTTAGGTACCTTCCCACACTCTCAAAATAAGCTTTGAACAAAATCGGCCAAAAAGTACTAGTACTTTACTGATGTACTTTTTCAGTTTTTTTCGATTTTCTCAAAATTCCCTCCAAGGATTTTTTTTTTAAATTCAAAAATCAATTATTTTTTAGATGCTCTTTAAAATGTATATTCTCATTTTGCCGTTGAAATCTTCTGAAGACCACTTTACTCTTGTTCTTCATAGGAAAGATAGAAATGGTTGCCATGGTAACGGAATTTAAATCTTTTTCTTTTTATTAGATTAAAAATCAATTATTATTTAAATTCCCATTTTTTTTTTTATTTCTGTCTTTAATTGTTTCAAAGAAAACATATATGTCTCTCTCTCCACTTGCAAACATTCTCGTCTCTCTCTACTCTTTTTTAAATTCCCTTTCCACCTTATCTTCGCATAGGAACAATGTTAATTTCCTATAGGGATTTGTATGTTAATTTCGATTCAAAAGGGGGTCCCCTTTGGGAACTTTTTACGCATTTAAAATTTTTTTTTCAATTCTTATGAAATTTTGTATTTATTTACGATTCTATATTGTGTATAAAATGTCCAAATATGAGATTAAAATTTTGAAAAATAACCATAGTTTATTTGAAGCAGTCAACATTTAAAATGCAAGTTTGAAACTAAGGTGCTATCGGAAACTAAATATATCTCGACACAAAAAATCTGGTGTGACCAGCACAGTGCGCAACTTTCTCTTACCGAAGGGTAAGAGAAAGTTGTGTGCTGTGCGCCAGTCACACCAGATTTTTTTACTTGTAGATATAAAAAAAAAAAAAAACTCATGGCAAAGAAATAGTA
Source organism: Euborellia annulipes (assembly GCA_023213315.1). Taxonomy (NCBI): domain Eukaryota; kingdom Metazoa; phylum Arthropoda; class Insecta; order Dermaptera; family Anisolabididae; genus Euborellia; species Euborellia annulipes. The sequence continues at coordinate 203 of JAKCPI010005091.1, read as the reverse complement.
TCGAGTATTTTTTTAAAAATCTTTTCGGCATTTTCCAATTTTCTTGAATTTCCTTTGACATTTTCTTTCAAATTTTAAATATTCTCTTATTTCTTCTATACAAATAAAATTTGGCCTCTCGAGCCTCAGATACTAGTACCTTACTGGTGTACTTTTTTCAAAGCCTAGTGGAGCTTGCTTCCTAGTCAAACCCTCCCTCTCTT
>JAKCPI010005090.1:0-119431 GCA_023213315.1 Euborellia annulipes | reverse complement strand
TGATTTTTATTATATAATTAAATATGTTGTTATTATGTGCATGAATTGTTTTGCTCATCTTTCTATATTTTCTTATAGTCTTCTAGTTCTAAAGGTATTCAATTATAAAAGTAATTATTTATAAATTAGTTTCTCAAATAATTACTCTTTAAAGGTTTACTAGTTAATATTGAAATAAACTACAAGTCAGATGGGAAAACTATTTATTTAGTAATTTTTAAAATAGATAGTTTTAATAAATAAATATTTATAAAATTAATAATAATATATCAATTAAAAAGTGGAGCGTATTTATTTATTATTTTAAAATATTCCAAAAAATAAGTAGAACAAATCGAGTTTGATAATTAAATAAAATATATTTAGAGAAAATATTCATTCATACGTAATTTTAATTACCATCCTTTATTTGCCAATTACTCAAATACCTAGTAAGGCTACCTCTTTTTACTTTCTCTTACCTATGTATATATGTAATATATATATAGAGAGAGAAAGTATTGGATGTCAAAAATTCGTTGTCGAGATTTTGATGGATCTTCACGTTTTGAGGTCCCCTGAATCCAAAAAGTGGTTTTCGCGACATGGTCTGTCTGTGGGTGGGGGTGGGTGTGTGTTCAATTTTAAGCATGAAGGAATTGAGCTACGAGGTTGAAATTTTATATTTAAGTTAAACACCACCCGGGACCGGAAAAATAAGCTTTTAATCAAAATCGGCCAAAGAGTACTAGTACTTTACTGATGTACTTTTTCAGTTTTTTTCGATTTTCTCAAAATTTGCTCCAACGATTTTTTTTTAAAATTCAAAAATCAATTATTTTTTAGATGCTCTTTCAAATGTATATTCTCATTTTGCAATTGAAATCTTCTGAAGACCACTTTACTCTTGTATTTCATAGGGAAGATAGGAGAAATGGTTGCCATGGTAACAAAATATAAATATTTTCCCATACTTATAAATTTTACATCTGAATTCCAATGTTCCGTACTGTCGGGAACTAAATATATGTCGACACAAAAAAATCTGGTGTGACAAGCACAGAACACAACTTTCGATTACCGAAGGTAAGAGAAAGTTGTGTGCTGTGCGCCAGTCACACCAGATTTTTTCCCTTACAATTAATGAAGAAAAAATATTTTCTGGTTTTCCACAAACATGACGGTGTCAGAAGGAGAAAATATGCAAGAATAAATTGTATTGAAAACCCAATAAAATTCTTGTAAAAATTAAATTAACTGTGCCATTATTCTATTAATAGAATTAAATATAATACAATATAAATTACTTCGATTTATTAAAAAAAAAAAAAAAAAAATGGTAGGAATCGTCCGACTAATATTGTAGTAGTAAATTTACTTGATGCTAGGAATAGAATAGTACAGACACTCTTTCATATCTATGAAATCGTTATCTGAATGAAGTATTAATACAAATTTTAATTCTTTTGGATCTTCTCTCTGAGTACCTATTAAAGAAATCGGAAACGAAGTTGCAAATCTCTTTTAAAAGTCTTACCTTAGAGATACAATATTTTACTTTCTCTTACCTCTATATATGAATATATATAGAGAGAGAGAGTATTGCGATCATGTCAAAAAATTCGATGTCGAGATTTTGATGGATATACATGTTTTGAGGTCCCCTGAGTCCAAAAAAGTGGGTCCCGCAAATTGGTCTGTGTGTGTGTGTGTGTGTGTGTGTGTGTGTCTGTGTGTGTGTCTGTGTGTGTGTCTGTGTGTGTGGACAGATTTTTAGCATGAAGGAGTTGAGCTAGCGGATTGAAATTTTATATTTAACTTAGGTACCTTTGAAGAATCTCAAAATAAGCTTTTGAACAAAATCGGCCAAAAAGTACTAGTACTTTACTGATGTACTTTTTCAGTTTTTTTCGATTTTCTCAAAATTCCCTCCAAGGATTTTTTTTAAAATTCATAAATGAACTATTTTTTAGATGCTCTTTAAAATGTATATTCTCATTTTGCCGTTGAAATCTTCTGAAGACCACTTTACTCTTGTTCTTCATAGGAAAGATAGAACTGGTTGCCATGGTAACGGAATTTAAATCTTTTTCTTTTTATTAGATTAAAAATCAATTATTATTTAAATTCCCATTTTTTTTTATTTTATTTGTGTCTTTAATTGCTTAGGAGAAAACATATATATCTCTCTCTCTCTCACTTGCAAACATTATCGCCTGTCTCTCCGTCTTCTCTCATAGGCCTAATGTTAATTTCCTATAGGGATTTGTATGTTAATTTCGATTCAAAAGGGGTCCCCTTTGGAACTTTTTAGACATTTAAAATTTTTTTTTCCAATTCTTATGAAATTTTGTATTTATTTACGATTCTATATTGTGTATAAAATGTCCAAATATGAGATTAAAATTTTGACAAATAACCATAGTTTATTTGAAGCAGTCAACATTTAAAATGCAAGTTTGAAACTAAGGTGCTATCGGAAACTAAATATATCTCGACACAAAAAATCTGGTGTGACCAGCACAGTGCGCAACTTTCTCTTACCGAAGGGTAAGAGAAAGTTGTGTGCTGTGCGCCAGTCACACCAGATTTTTTCTTTACTATCTATCTGCTTCATATAAATTTATTTTAAAAGAGGGTAAAAAAACAAAACTTAGAAAAATCATATGTGAAAAGAGGAAGTTAAGCCAGATGGCGTTACATTTGTTGAAATAATACAATATAATAATCTCTTTGTGCTCGAAATAAAAAGCCCAACGCTTTTCGATTTCAATTAGAAAAAGTCATCATAAGTTCCCAGGGAGCTGGGGTACAGAGAGTTTAATCAATGAAGCAGAGGTTTTTTTAAGTCTTTTTGGGCCCGGGTGTGGCGTAGAAGGTAGCGTGCCTACCTCCTATACCAAACGTCGCGGGTTCGGACCCAGGCAGTCCGATGATTTTATTTAAGCCATCTGGATACCAGATGGCTTAAATAGAAATGCCTGAACCCATAATAGATAATATTATATTACAACGGTTATCGTCAAAGTCTTAAATGGCCTAAGTTGCCGAAAAGACTGTGTGAATGTGTGTGTGAGTGTGAGTGTGAATGAGAAAAAAGTGTGAATGTTTAAAAAAAAAAAAAAAAGTCTTTTTGGCATTTGAGGCTAGGCAAGCAGCCAGAAATTTTTTGGTGAGGGGGTTTGGATGGTCGGAGAGGTAATAATTTCTAGCTACAGTCTTCTCTAAGACCATGTTGACTTTTTTTAGTTATTTCGGCATCTTAGGTCATATAGACTTTCAAATGATACAATAATATTTATTACGATTTAGGGCCTACCGATAAATGATCCAGACAGATTTATTTATACCATTTGGTATCCAAATGATTTAAATAAAGAAAGCAAAGAGTTTTAGATAAGTTGTTTTATATTATGTAACAAATAACTTGATTCTTTATCACTCACTGGAAGAAATTTTTTTTTACTTTTGTTACTGATTAGTAGCCGCCATTTCTATATTTTCCTCGTATACAATAATCTCACGTATTATTGAATCGTAAATTGAAATCTCTGCCCTTCCAACTGGTGAGTCGGATAAATTTCTAATAGCCAAGGCCTATTCATATGTCTCGTCTGAAGGGGCTTTAGAAAAAGATTGTCTTACTCTGACATTTAGATAAAATTTTTTTAATGTTATCTTAAAAACCTTTATTTTTAATAAATGTTATTAAAGAGAATAAACAAATGTTGTTATCAGACTAATTTGGAGCGATAGCGAAGCAAAGTTAAACCTCGTGGTTGGTTCCGTTAACCTGAGGTCCGTTACTGGAGAGGTGGTCGTAGATAGGCTCAGGAGATGCCAAGCGACCACTACTCATTACAGTACACACCTTACAAGCCTTATGATGCGAACAAGTAATCATGCAAAAATTTCAATTATTCGAAATAAAAAATTTTAATTATTATACTGGCTGTGAGTATTAACTAAAGTTGTGTGGAAAGGGAGGTCAGCCAAGGAAAATAAAAAATCAATTTATTCTGTCGACGTTTCGAGCGTCCGTCGCGCTCTTCCTCGGGACAGTATATGTGCAAATGTTATAGATGGTAATGACAAAATAGTCTGTTGACATTATTAGATAATCTCAACAAACATTAATAATGTATCTGTTGAAAGATTTAACAATAATTTTAATATCATATAACGGCATGTGTTTTGTGTACAATGTGTACAATGACATTGTACAAGTAACCGTGTAACAAAACACATGTCGTTATATGATATTAAAATTATTGTTAAATCTTTCAACAGATACATTATTAATGTTTGTTGAGATTATCTAATAATGTCAACCGACTATTTTGTCATTACCATCTATAACATTTGACACTTATACTGTCCCGAGGAAGAGCGCGACGGGCGCTCGAAACGTCGACAGAATAAATTGATTTTTTATTTTCCTTGGCTGACTCCTTTCCACACAACTTTAGGTAAAAAATTGTATTATAATGTTGTTACTAATATATGTGCATGGTAAGAATTTGATAAATTAATAAATAGAATCACTAGCGAAAGAAAAAAATATTAATATTATGATTCTACAAAAGTTCTTTATTCATTTGCTAATTTGAATCCGGCCGGAACTAAACTAAAATATAATAAATCATTCGGCTCTTTGAATGTGCCACTGCCTCTCCGTCTCTCCTACGCCAAAATTTCGCCCTCTCTTTCTTAAAAAAAAATCCTGAGTCTGCCACTGATTAGAATCTAGGACGATTACAAATAAAATAAGCTAAATGGCTAAAGGGAAGAGTAACTGGTACTCCATATTTTATTACTGTTGATATGAACACAAGACAAAATCAACATCATCGAAAAAAAGTAAAAAAATAGCCCACAGGCCTGAAGAATTGACAAAAGTCACTAAGATGATTTTAAACAACGTTATGTGGTGCTGAAAATCAGAATATGTAACCCCCGACAAACAAGACAATATTACCGATATATTGTTTTGAAAGTAATAACAATAAATTTATAAAGTCAAGTGGTCTCAGCAACTAAAATTACTTTAAAATAAATAAATAAATAAAATAAAAAAAATATTCAAAATAAAGGGTCGGACTAAGCCGAGCGCACAACTTTGCCCACCCACTATTCAAGAAAAAAATATTGCCCCCCTAGACCCCCCTAATGGTCCGATGTTATACATAACTTTATTTTATAAATTTCTTGTACTCCTTTTAATTTAATCTTCTTAATGTATTGAAATAATTTTGGTGAAATTGTTTGTGTCCTGGAAAGAGTCTTTGTTTGGTATATTTTAAAATAAAAATAAGTAAATAATTAATAAAATGTGAAAAAAATAAAAATTAAAAAAAATATAATTGTTTTCATAACAATATTAATTTTTTTTATTTTTTTATTTATTTATTTTTATTTTGAATTTTATATTTTTATACGTGTGTTGTCTGGGAAAGGGTAGGGTTCGGAAAAGATTCTAAATCCAAGAATATTAAGTTTTTGTTTAATATAATATCTATTTTAATAATTTAAAAATAAAAAAATGAAAAGGGACAGTGTTTTTCCGTAGGGGTCTAGGTAGGGGTGGGGGGGCAAGGGGCCCACAGCCCCTTTAAAAACCCCCCCCAAAGGGAGGGCTTACGTCTAGTTATATATAATTTTACTCGGGAGGAAGTCTAGTTTCTGAATAAAAAAAATTATAGGTTATGTAAGAAAAAAATATTGGCCCCCCTCTAGAGCGCCCCCTAATGGTCCGATGTTTACCAAAAGCTTTTCAGTTCTTGACCTTTAGCTCTAGTTTATGCGTGCAAAATTCCAAAACAATTGGGTGAATAGTTTTTGAGTTTTCGTTGATGAAAAAATATTACCACAGACATACACCCAACTTTACTAAAAGAGGTAAATTGGTTGTTTTCTTTCTATCAAGGAAATATAAAATTTTAGTAAATCCGGATCTGTTGCAAATAGGCATAATTCCGTGTAATATGTTCTGTTAAATAACCAATGGAATGTGGGAGAATTTCTCCCAAGCTATTGTGAAACAGAAAAAGTTGGGAAATTGTCTTTTTCTTCTTGGGCAGATGACATATATTTATTTGTATATAAACGATAACCGTTAGTTCCAACGACATTTACTCAAAACCAAAGAATTTTGTTTATTCAATATATGTAAATCATAACCTTTTAAATGTATTGATACAATGATAATTTTTAAAATCATCACTCTAAGAACGCCTAAAAGTCCAAATGGGATCTTTAAATTTTTCCTTAATTTGCACTACATATTTCATCGACGCTTGCCAATTAAATTAATTGGTTTAAATTAAACCAAATTTAGGGTGAGCGAGAGAGGGGTAGGTTTTAATAAAAAATTTTTAATTGATGTTTATTACCAACTTTTAATTAAAATTTTTTGTTTCTGAATTTTGATTTTAATTTTTAATAACATCCATTTCTTCATATATAGTGTAAAATATCGGCATAGTAATATATAATAGTTATTTAATTTCTCGATGTGGGGGGAATATTAACATATCGGAAATTTAAAAAGTCGACTATCCACAAAATTTTACAATAAAAATAGATATTTAAATAATATTTGTTAACAATTATCAGGGTTGCAGACAAGGGGGCAGGGGGAGGGGCAATATTTCCGGGGCTTGGCCCGGGCCCCATCGGAGGGCCTTTGCACTCCAAACTTAAAATTCAAATAAAAAAATAATTTTCATGGTTAAAATTTCAATTATAAAAAATCATTTTCCTGAGGAGGCCCGTGCCCTTTAAGATCAAATCTTAAAATTATAACTAAATAAAAAATCATTTTCCTGTAATTTTTTTTGCTGAGGGCACGGGTCTGGTCTGGGTGTTCTAACTTTGGAAACATAATTAACCAGGAAAGCTAACTTGGAATCTATAAAAGTGACAATTTTGCATAATTCAAGGTTAGGAAAAATTTTATAAAAACTGTTTAGGTATTATTATTATTATTACTGTTGAGAGAATTTTAACAAATTTTTAAAATTCTAGAATTTCAAGCCCCTTAAAAATGGAGTTATCTACTTCTAATCTGAATTAATGATAGCCTAAATCCTACCCCCAGAAAACTCTTTATCTATTAAAAAAAAACTCCATAAAAATCTGATCAATTAGTTTCAAAGACTCACTATGCTTATTTACAAACAGAGAAAACGAAAGAAAGATTTTTTCTTTGATATAATAGTAGGGATATACTGTATATTCTTCCAATTCATGACTTGAACGCTCATTTTTGGCTCTAGTTGAGAGATGAATCAATTAGCTAAATTAAAACTAAAATTACGAGCTGTTATGTTCAAAGAATTGAATTACAGAATGTTGATTATAGGCCAACTTACATAATTTGTACAATATTTAATTAATATACTGTATAAACTAATCTTCTGTCCACTCCCAGCTTGAAAATGTAATTAGTTATGGGATATTTTTATTTTTTTTTTTTCATTTTTTCTTTAATTAATCCAAACAGCTAATGATGAACAGACAAAGAGGTTTATGAGGAAATAAAAACGGTAATTAACAAGAAAAATATTTTATTAGTAAATTTATCCTACCTGGGGAACTAGAGAATTGAGGTGATATAAAATTTTCAAATTTTTTTTGGGACCTGATTGCATAAGATCCGATGACCTATAAATGCTGACCAATGGTCACATGCAACCAGGATGAATAGGAGTAAAAGGGTGAAGCAATCCAGAGGTAATAAATGAAAAAACTTGGGTTGTATAAAGGATGTAATTCATGGTTCAGTTTTAGAATAAAAATTTAATTATTATTATATTATTATTATATGAATACTGAACTTGATATAAATGAATTTGAATACCCCTTTTTCTGAACATTTGACAATGTCTCCAAAAATTGTTGATAAAAAAGTTCTAAATATTATATTAAAGGCTCTTATTTTTACAAGGAAAGGACCGGAGAATAAAAGCCAGCAGTAGATGGACCCTCTCACATCATCTTTAATTAGCAGATATTTCGACTGGCTTCACGCCTAGTCATCATCAGTGCAAAACAATGATTTGGCGGAGGGCCCGTGTCAAACAATAGGTGTTGGTTATTTTAAAATTTCAGAGAAATGAAGCCAGTCGAAATATCTGCTAATTAAAGATGATGTGAGAGGGTCCATCTACTGCTGGCTTTTATTCTCCGGTCCTTTCCTTGTACATCTAATCCAGCGTAAATCTTCCAATTGTAATCTTATTTTTACTTTCTCTTACCTAAGTTAATATATAGGGAAAAATTATTGGATTCATGTCAAGAATTCGATGTCGAGATTTTGATGGATATACACGTTTTGAGGTCCCCTGAATCCAAAAAAGAGGTTTTCGTGACATGGTCTGTCCGTGTGTGTGTGTGTGTCTGTAAACAAAATATATGAAGAACGAAAGGAGCTAGGAAGTGGAAATTTTATATTTAAGTTAGGTACCCTCCTACGTGACAGGAAGCTTTTGAACAAAATCGACTTAAGAGTACTGATGTACTTTTTCATTTTTTTTTTTTCGATTTTCTCAAAATTCGCTTCTGCGATTTTGATTAAAATTCAAAAATCAATTATTTTTTAGATGCTCTTTAAAATGTATATTCTCATTTTGCCATTGAAATCTTTCTGAAAACCATTTTACTTTTGTACTTCATAGGAAAATTAGGAATAGGAAATGGTTGCCATTGTTACAAAATATAAATATTTTCCCATGCTTATAAATTTTACATCTTGAAATTCGAATGTCGGAAACTAAATATATGTTGACACAAAAAATCTGGTGTGACAAGCACAGAACACAACTTCCTCTGGCTGAAGGATAAGAGAAAGTTGTGTGCTGTGCGATCAGTCACCTCAGATTTTTTATACTTCAAATGGAATAAATTTTATCCGATAGCTTTTGATTGTAAGGGGTAAATTTATTAATTTAAAAAAAAATAGCATAAATTTATTCTTGGGCTTAAAATATTTTCGAGCAAAAGATTTATTTGCTTGGTTATTTTTCTCATTCAAGCTTGATTTTTTTTTTTACTAATAATCTCTGTCTGAATCGTCCATCTTATATTATAATAATTATGTAAAAAAAGACTCGTTGATTACGTCTTAGGACAATGATTACGGGCTTTGTTTTTTGCTGAGCTTCGGCTGAGCATTGCCCAATTAGGTTTGGCCAACGGCCTGCATCAGTCGTTGAACCTCGCCTCACCATCAATCAACAAATCAAAGGCTTTCGTTTTTACCTTTTATATTATCGATTAATTTTAAGAAAAAAAATTTTTATTCTATGATTTAATTTGATCTGCTTTTATTTTTCTTGATTACCAAATCAATGAATGAGAAAAAAAAATTTCCAGATCGTCATTTTATTATTAGGTAATTCTTACAAGATTATATGGCCTATCATCGTCTAATAATTATTAGAATACAATTTTTTGAAAAATTTCAAACCAGTCTCTAAGTGAAACAGAAATAATACAAGCCGGACTAAACGAGGTATTGTTAATAATAATTGAAACAAAATTTTTGTTTTAATTTTCCGAAAAAAACAAATGGAAAAATGTTGAGGTATTCCCACTCTTTTCGCCGGTTGCTTTACGTCTAGTTAATTAGCTATCTGAAGTAATATAAGGAAATTTTTCTGAAGTTAGTAACTTAATAAAGACATAATTTTTAAAAAATTATTCAAAATTAAAATTAATTAAAATAAATATTAAATATTAAAATAATTAATTAAAGCTAATTATTTTTTTAAACAAAACTTTAAAAATTAAAAAAAAACTCAAAATTTTAGGAGTTTCTCGAAAGGTAAAACGAATAGAAAATTTGTTCGGTCGTATCTCGGTTAAGATTGGGTTTACAAATTCGATTTATCAACCATATTTTAGAAAATTTAATACACTACAATTTTGTACTATACTAGGGTCCACAAAATATGTTTAGTTTACGAGATATAAACGAAAAACTGAAAAAAGTCCAAAGTTTCTCAAAAAAATAGAAACATTGATCGGCCATATCTCGGGTAATATTGAGTCTACACATTCGTTTTATCAACGAAATTTTAGCAAAGTGAATACTCTACAACTTTCTATTGTACTATGACTCACTAAATATGCTTAATTTATGAGGTATAAGCAAAAAACTGAAAAAAAAGTTAAAAGATTTTGAGGTTTTTGGCACCCCCCCCCCCTCTAGCCCCTCCCCCAAGTTAGCACAAGGACCTCAAGGTCGAAAACTTAAAATAGACATCCTAGAGTAAAAAAAATAATAAAATAAAATAGATAATAAAATAGACATCCTAAATGTGTATAATACAGTGTAGATAATACTACATCATTCTATCTATATGATAGATTTTGACGAGTTGAAGAAATTACATAAATACAGATTAAATATCTATCCTCAAGCAGCCAGGAATGTTAGTAAAACTAGGAGTCTAGGTTATATGGGAAATTATTTCCTTTAAACCGTTTGACCTATTTATAAAAAATAAAAATATTTTTAATGGTTTTAAGAATGATTTATGTTTATATAAATCAAAATTATTTTATCATTTCTTGACGAAAAATAACGTTATAGCCATATTTATTTCGAGGCACTCATTATTTTTGGTTTAGTTAGTAAAATAAATAGCCCTAAAAGAATCAAGCGGTTTAGGAGCAGTTAATAAATACTAATTCAAAGTTTACATTAGAGAGTTAATAATGGAAACTACTAAGCGTGGCTTGAAATAAATCTAACAGATTCGGTCCTGTTAGAAGCAATAAAAAAATTTCAAATGTTTATGAATGTAGGCCTAGCTAGTAACGTTGCCTAGCATTCTAGCATGAAAGGTTGCAAATAAGCTTACGGAAACAAATCAAATAATTAGAAGAAAAAATACCATGGATTATGGAAGAAAGTTCTATGATAATTAGTAAACAGGCTATGCAAAAGATATAGCAGTAAAATTTCTTGACGAAATAGTTTTTTTGCCAAGTAGATATATATGAGAAAAATAAAACCGACTTTTAAATAAACCGACTATAAAATAATTTAAAAAATTATTTAATCTAAAGACCTAAATTTGTTTTTTACATGTTTGTTAATGGAATGAAGAAATAAAATGTAAGGATAAGATTCTTGTATACATCGAAAACAGTCATAAAAAATTGGTTTTATTATCAAAAATTAAGATAGATTAGGGAATAATCTAATTTAGAATAACTGGACTTTTTCTTATCCCATTTAGTGAAGATGTTATTTGTTTATTTAAAATGTCCTTGTTAATTAGGATTAGTTTGGAGGAAAAGACCTAGAAAAGATGTAGGACTTGTTAAATATAATAAAAGAGAGTTAGGAAATACAGTAACTTAATAATAAATGGTCAGGAGATCGATTAGGGATGAGATATATCTTAAATATGTGGTTTAGAGGGTGTTGGGAAAATTGTAGATAGATTAGAGGATAATTCGGACTCAACACGCCAGCCTTTTATGGCTTTGGCAAACAATGATGCTTCTCTGTTCAGCGGATTGCCTTACTTATTATTTTTTGTCTTTTTGGGGTCTTAGCGAGATTACAATTCATTTAATTAATCAGACATATATTCCAACAAATTTGAAGAATTATCTGCTCTAGGTGATCATTAAGATGAATTAAGAAGCAAACAACGAAAGAAATAAAAAAAATTATTTAGCCGTCGATGTTTCGGCCTTTCTCGCACTCCTCATTGGAACAGATTAATGTCAATTAAAATTGTCCATATTGTAAAATATGTAATCATTTTTTATAAATAAAATACAGTTTTTTTTTTTTTTTTTTTTTTTAAACACTCACACTTTTTTCTCATTCACACACACATACAGACAGTCTTTTCGGCAACTTAGGCCATTTAAGACTTTAAACGATACTCGTATTTATATAATATATATTTATTTGGGGTCCAGGCATTTTTATTTAAGCCATTTGGTATCCAAGTGGCTTAAATAAAATCATCGGACTGGCTGGGGTCCGAACCCGCGACGTTTGGTATACGAGGTTAGCACGCTAATCTCTACGCCAAGCCCCGAGGGCCAAATAAAATACAGTTGTAACAATGATTTTTTCAATTTACAAATGACACAACAAAATTGTGCCATATGCCTTAGCTGTTTACTAGATTTCATTAAATCGCTTTATTTTTTATCTCCTTTTTCTTTATATATAACTAGTCATCTGTGTATATATAACCTATTTATAAGAATATCAGAACAAAAATATAATTTTATTTAGCGATTTAATTTTCTTCTAATGAAAAATTTACAAATTATTTACTTTCTTTTTGTTTGTTTCAGGCCTACAAGGGAGTGCAACACCACTATTCCCAGCCGACTCAAATGAGTTGGGCACAGGACCACGACGAGGCGCCAAGGCACTGCACGCGGATCCCGTGCTGGCCGTTACTGCCCGTCAACGTCCTGGCTCTGATATACAAGAAATTTTAACCGGGCTTGTCAAATTGCTCAATGGTAATGGGAAGCCAAATCCGTCACCGGTTGCATTAATACCCAACACTCGACCCACTCGCACCCGCATCAACAACCGTGGACCTCCGAGGATCACAGAAATAGTGCCTCCGTATCCTTTTGACAGACCGCCACCTATCGGACCTCTACCGCCTCAGCCACCAGGAGCACCACAAAGACCCTTCGGAGTACCCCTTCCTGAACAGATAATCCCTGTCGGGCCTGAGGATGTTGAAGTTTCACCGCATGAAGACCTCGATGACACTACTCCTGGCCTTGACCTGCGTCCCCCCGAAATGGATGGAAATAAAGACAACGGATGGCCTAGTGCCGAGGCAATTACTCCTGAAATTGACGTTCCTGGTATTGAAGTTGGTTTTGTCAGTGTACAGGAACACATTCCTAGCAATGTCGAAAAACCAGAACCCGTCGAACCTTTGTTTAATGCAAGCGAATCAACTAAAATTAGTGAGCAACCAACCAGTGAAAATGACACTAACCTCTCATTTAGTAGTAATAGTATTAGTACAAGTACTAGCTCAATTGAACTTGATGATAAGACTGAAATCAATTCAAGCATAAGTGATAGTGAAATCCTTATAACGGAATCAAGTGTCCCGGAAATTGACAACACTAGTTCAGAGATTGAGATTATATCAACAACAACAAGTAGTGTTATTGTTAATGAAAGTAGTGAGATTGTGACAAATATACCCGAGGTAGATACGTCATTACCATCGGTCAATGAAAGTGCAACACAAAGTGGTGAGAAGGTGATTGCCGACACAGCTGTCATCTTGGAAACTTCGCAATCATCCACTGTAAATGAGGTTTCATCCTCGGGGATCGGGGTGGCCACTCCAGTTCTTGAAGGTTCATTCGACGAGGTGAATATTCAAGAAGAAGAAAAAACGGAAGCCACAACAACTTTGCCTTCCATAAAGGCTACTTCACCGACAATTATTAGTCCAGAGATTGAGACCTCTTCAACAGGTAAGTTTTTATATTTTTTCGAAAATTATTATCTCACCTATTGTCTTTGGATAATTTAATAAATTATTAAATACAATTCAGCTACTATCATTATTATTTGTGCTTAATAAATAAACAGTTTCTTCAATTCGTTAGTTGAGATTATTATGTTAAATATCAGAATTGGAGGATGATTTAATTTTCCGCTTGTTAAATTACTCTTCGAATTTTTTTCTTCTTTTGAACCGGATCCTCACTGAACATTTTACTTTTTTGTTCTCAATGGCATTTTGATGATCCGAAAAGGAATTCAAATGGATACGGTTACCAAAATTGTCTTTATTCTTGAAAAGTTATTTAGAAAATTAATTAGTTAAATTAGAAAAAATAGCTATAAAATAATTATTATCGCGTATATAGTAACAAGTGGCCCTTCGGCTGGCTTTGCCACTTGCCAGGGGGTACGCCTACTGGACTCCCTTGCTTGCCTTCTGCGAGGAAATTTATTCCTGCTCACTGTTTGAAAATTTCCCTCCGACTTAAAGTTTTAAACTCAACTTCCTGTGACTATGGCCAATCAGCGAGAGAGAGTGGTAAACAGGCACATACACTCAGGAAGTCAGTGGCTAGCGCTTTATAACTTATATAGTAATGATTATTAATAAATTATTGATAATTTAGAATAAATTATTTTTTATAAAGTTGATGAAATGCACTTATATCAGATCGGACGAATAGTAAAATTAATTTTGTGACTCACCATAACTTGAAGCACTGAAGGCTAAACAATAAGAGGCCAAAGGAGCAAGCAGCCAGGTAGTTAGTCTCCACGTAATGAAACTCTCTGTTGAGGAAACAGTTTCGGTTTTAATGAAATATAACCATCATCAGTCCTTCGAGAGTATGAGCTCAACTGTACTGAAGGCTATGTAGATTCATAAACACTAAGTAGAAGCGAAGGGATGATTGACCTGATGAACAAAAATAAAACCATTAAAAAATGAAAAGAAAAATAAACGTTTAAATTAAAAAAATTTCGAATTTTTTTTTTAACCGGATTGATTGATTACGACTTTTTTAAGATCGATCTAATGATAATATATAACAGGACGGGAAAGTAAAATGATGCTAATGAGTAAATGAAGTCTCATTTAGGAGAGAGGGTTTTGTTTATGATACGAAATGATCAAATAATTACCTATAGAACTCTTGAGATTTTACATAGATAAAGTTGTTTACTAAATCCATTGTTTTACATTGAGAAAACTAAAATAGAAATTTTTGAAGTAAATCTACTCTATTTCTTAATTACGGAACTGGGACAAGGTCCGATTTTTTGGAGAAGAGGGGGGAGGGGTTTATAAAAAACTTTTTTTTTAGTTATAGTTAAAGTAAATTATAAAGTAGGCTAAATAAAATAATATTTGTTTAGAATATTTAATTTCGTTTAGATATATCAGATTTTAGGAGAAAGGCGGGTATAACTACATTAGAGGGAACCCTCCCCTCTATATATTATAGCTATATTTCAACTATCTGCATATTTTGAAATGGTAACGCTTTAATAAAATCTAGAAAATTCAAAATAAGAGTCGCTTTAGAGAACATTTTCTATTAAAATATATATTTTTTTTATATCTTTAATACTAGAGCTGATGAATAGGGCTCGGATTTATAGGCAACTAAGCACTAAAAATTATTAAAATAGGCACTTAAAAAGGCATTTATTGTAAAAATAGGCACTAAAAAAGGCACTTAAAAGGTATTATTTAAGAAATAATATAAAAAAATTTAAAAAATTGATGTCTTATTTTTGGTAATTTGGTGTGACTGGTCGCATAGCACACAATTTTTTCTTAATTTCGGTAATTCTGTACTTGTTTGCCAGAATATAAATACAAATCAAATTTTTAAGTACTAATTTTTAAAATTTTACATTAAAAATAATTTTTTTTTTTTAAAAGTATTTTTTTTTTTCAAATCTCGGGAGGGAGGGGGTAATTACCCCCTTTACCCCCCCCCCTTGAAATATTTTCTTGGTAATTCAAAAAAATTTTAAATTTAGGCTATGTATAGCTCGTAAAAAATTAAAATTGGCTATTTGAACTTTAAATAGGCACTAAAAAAGGCATTTATAGATGAAATAGGCACTAAAACCCAGAATCAGCCAAAATAGGCATTATAGGCACTAACAAATGCCTCTTATTTTATTCAGAATTTCATGAAACATATATACATATCATATTGGCCTAAGTTTTAAGCCATAAATTAAAAAAAGGCAAATAGGGCGAAATCCGAGCCCTACTGATGAAGCAAAACTGATGGCATTTTTGGAATCAGGGCTACCTATAGAGCCAGGAATAACTCAAAATACCCCAACACCAAAATCACTGTTGACCTGTGTAATTAATAAAGGGAAAAGAAAAAAAAATATTTCAACAAATTCAAATATAACTCAGAGGAATTAATAAATAGAAATTTAATATCGATGTTTTTTTCTCTACTTTCATATTCAACAAACAAACCTAGATTTCGATTTTAAGTTAAATATAAATGAATGAATGTGCAATGTTCTTTGAAAAGAAGTGAGTTTATCCCGAGGTTTATGATTTAGAAAGCAGCAGCCATCACGTGCAATTTCTTTAATATCTTCAAAGCTAGACACTCTAGTATAATCACACTCTATTTATTGCATTTTTCCATGTTTTTAATTAACCTAACATTCAATGTTTCTCCTAACTGGTTTCAAGACCGTTAATAATTGCGCGCATTTTAGGCAACAAAATTACATGTTAATAACAACGTAGCACTTGATATTGCCCATAAATTAGTTTTCTATTAAACATGTTTAAAAATAATTAATGAAACATAAATAGCAAAATAACATAATTATCTTTAATTTGATTGAAAATATAATGTAGAATAAAGTAATTTATTATTAATATAACAAGGGTATTCTCTATCCATTTAAATTTAAAAATAAAGAAAATTATTTTAAGATGAAAAATAAATTGGAGAAATCTAATCTTTTGATGAACATGATGATTAAAAAGAAAATTAATAATATATTATTGAAATAAAGAATCCATCCGTCGTGAGTTGATGAAAAAGAAAAATGGCTCCCGATAACACTGTCGACAAGGTTTTTTCACAAGATATCTGATTAGTGAACCTTATTTTTTCACCCTGAATTCAGATATTATAGAATTTTTCCATCACACAGTTTTAGAGATATAGAGCAAAATAGATTTTAGTCGAAAATGCTCTAATACTTTTATTTAAAATTTCAAATTATTTTTAACCCACCCCGTCAAATTATCAATAGTTAGAATACATATAAATTTTAATTTCATCCCAATCGATCATTTAGACGTGCTAAAAACGCTTAAATTTCAAAAATCGAAATTTTCAAGATTTTTTGCTTTGGTCACCCCTAATACAATTTTAGAGATCCCTGAATGAAAAAACATATATGTACGATATTCTATAGTTTTTCTTTCTAAAATCATTAATTCATAAAATCTCTAATTATTAACGAAATTATTAACAAAAACGTGAGCAAAGAAAAAACACAAGTACACTCACTGGACGAAAAAATGGACTTCAATTGAATTAAAAACGAACCCTATCCACGAAACTAATTATCCTCTCTGACATCGAGTCACGCCTAACTTTATTATATATTATTAAAAAATATTTTAATCTCATATCTTTCTTTATACTTCTAAAAGAACAAATCCATTTTTTCTCAGTGAGTATTGTGTTTTTTTTCTCACGTTTTTTATATTTTTAATATTCAGATTTTTATAATTAATGTTTTAACCATAATATCTATATATTTTTCTCAGATCTCTAAAATTATTGTAAACAAAAATCTTAATTTCGATTTTTAACTTTACGTTTTCTCTAATGACCTCCGATTGGATGAAACTAAAATTTATATATTCTAACTATCCTAATTTAGGGTGCGTTATATTTGATTTTAATAACGTTTAACCCATTTTCGACTAAAATCTATTTTGCTCTATATCTCTAAAACTTGCCTGAGAAATTCTAACTACATATCTGAATTCAGGGAAATACTTCTAAATTTCATATCTTCATTCTTGTGAAAGAAAAAAGTTCATTTTTCACTAGTCAGATGGATGGGGGCAATTTGCATTAAGAGAATGGTGAACATGGCTGTTGGTGGGATAGTATAGTATGCTTTGACCCTCGGCTTGACAGTACGAACGTTCTTTGAGAAAAGCCGGTGGTCCATATTATAGACCCGGTCCATAATTGGCGCACTTCCCCTATATAAAGATGCATCAGTAAAGTAGAAAAAATATAAAAGAATTTGGGAGTTCGTAGAGGGTACATTGGGAAAGATGTGAAGTCAAGTCCTAAATAACACATCCGTCACTAGGAAAATAAAATCAGTATCAAATTATTATAATCCCATCATCATCTTTCTTGGATTATTTTTTATAAAATCCCTGGCTTTGTTAGCACTACCAGACACCTAGTAATTTAGTTTATTATTGACATGAGATGTGGTGTATTATTAAATAAATTATAAGGTGTTTGTATCATTACGCTAAAAAATATTATATGTATGACAACAAGATCTCTTCATAAAAAAAAGTATATTTCCAAAAGAGAAGTGATGTTCCAATAAAGGATAAAAATTGACCTAATCTAAAGCAAAGTTTCAGAAAACATTATGCTAAATTGATTTATCCGAACTCGTTTTTTTACTGACCGATATCATATTATATTTCCCATAAATTTTCAAATAAAAATTTAATTATCTATTGAAAATTTTATCTTTAATTTTAAATTTTAATTCCTAGAGTCCATCCTTATTAGGTGTACCGTTAATATTAAGAAAAAAAAAAGATCAATCAAGATATAAAAATTTAAATAAATTCCTTGAATTCAATAATAAATCCACTTTGAAATTTAGATTATAGAATTTAATATAGAAAATTAATTATTTTAATTTTTTTGAAACTACTAAATATTTATTGGAAATTAACGCTGGACAATAGACATAAGGAATATCCGGAGATTTACCAGTTAAAGCTGTTGTTTTAATCTCCGGATATACCTTAATATAGTAATAATGTTTATGAAAATAGTGAAATCACTAATAGAGAACCCATTTCACCTTAGAAATGAACTTTCATTTATTAACCTGATTTGTTTCACTCCACTTATTTCCGCTCTTCAATGTTTTTAATTAATCATGTCAATTACTAACATTTGTTTTGGGGTTAATATTTAATCCTTCCCATTATCAATTATATTTTATTTTGAAAGGAAAACAAAAAAAATCTAAAGTTAAAAAATATTGGATGCAAAAATTTAAATTAATTAATTTTTCGGGTTGATTACAGTTGCAGATGAGGTGTCTTTTCATCCATATCGTCCCCGACCTGGAATTGTTTTGGATGATACGGAATACAAGCCAGGGGGTTTGGGTCGACAACCACCCCCAATCATTACGGCTCCACCTTCTCAACCGACCCGGGGTGAGATCTTTGACGTGACGGTCACAGCGGTCCAAGGAGGAATTGAAAATGGAGAGAGTAATGGACCAGTTGGCACTGGACAACCTTTTGTATATCCAGGTGAGCAAGAAATAATATAGAGAAAAGAAAAAGTAATGTAATCATAAGTATAAAACAAAAACAAATCTACTATAAAGCTAAAAATTTTAAATAAAATCACAATTTTAATAAAATTAAAATTTTAAAAAATTTGCTAGTGATTTTATCAAAAATTTTTTTAGGCTATATTTGAAGGAAATAAATATTTTTAATTTTGTTCTTTTAATTCAATATAAAATGTTTTTAGAAATTAGAAATACAATAGGGTCTATATAAAATATTTTGGGAAAAAAAATGAATTTCTTACTCTTTTAATTTTTTTTTTAATTTAAAAGATTTTATTTTTCAAAAGTAAAAATGTATCATTTTAATAAAAGAGGAAATTTTGCCTCCCCTCCCAGTTCCGGCGCCTATGATCCTAATTAAAACACTATTTCTCAAAAATTCTCTTTTGTACTAGAAGTCCGTGGGTTCTCAATCCAAGTGACAAATCATATGAATTTACTAACAATAAATTAAGCCTTAGATGCAGAAAAAGAAGAATAAAAATTTCGATCCCCTCTCCACTCAAACTCAGAATAATAATATTGTATATTATACAAAGTCTGGAATTTAAACTGACCAGCATCTATCAGCTAAGTTATCCCTATCGACACCTGAGGCGCCACTAATCAAGAACGCCTTCTAGTTAGGCAAAGATTGTCACAGAAGGATATAAGTTTGCCTAATTAACAGAGAAGTTTGAATCACGGGACGGACAGCGATTCAAATGACGGAAAGATTATTTACAAGTTATTTTAGTTAGGGGATAAGTGGCTAGGTAGTCCACTAGGCTATTTTACTACAAAAGATATGTTACGCTGACAGCATGGGCGTATCTAGAAAATTTGGCTGGGGGGGGAAGGAACTAGTCATCCACCGGGGGCCCGGAAGGCCCCATATTAACTCAATTTTGGCCCTAAACATATAAACAATTTTTAACCTGGAGTTGTCCAATCTTGATTGTGTATGATAAAACCTAAGAGTAAAAACCGAGGTGCTGAAGCCTTAAACTACTAGGATATAGAAGAGGGTGTCCCTGCTTTTCGTTGGATCTTTTTTTAATTTTTATATAACTTCAACTCACTATTTGTAAAATTTTAATGGTTAATGGATCATTTAGACATGGGCGTAGCCAGACATCTTGTTAGGGGGTGGGACAACCCCTCGTTAGAGCGAGAGGGGGGTTTGCAATTAATATATACATAGATTATTAATTATTTATTTAAATAAAAAAAATTAAATTAATGTAGTGGATTGGGGCGTTAAAAAAAATTCCCAATGGGAAAAATATATATTTGTTCGTTTTTTTTTTTTAATTTTTAGGACAAGCCAGGGGGGGCAAAGGCCCATGCATTTAGATCACCCTAGAAAAATACAGGGTTTCTTTCATAATAAGATTTTGAAAAATAGGTACTTACATAATTGAATTGTTTGTTTCCAGTGGAGATTGAAGGAGTTGCCGTGAGTGGAGGCATTGGAAGTGGAGGTCATCGAGGAGAGGCGAGTGTGATCACTGCGCCCATTGAGGGTCAAGAGGTCGTGTCCATTGAAGGAAAGAGAACGTATATCGATCTCATGGGTACAGGAATTTCCAAAATCTCACCAACCAAAGCTGGAAGCTCTGGTACGGCTTTAACTACTTCGCTGCATAGACCTGGACAGATACCACATCGACATGGGTTAGTCATCTATTTTAAGAGAAAAACAAACATAATCCTAAATCAAATAAATATATCGGAGATGATAATTTTCTCTGGATATGTTTGTTGCATCCCAGACTCAAGCCAGTTCATTCTACTTTCGCAGTGGCTAAGTGTTATGCTGTAAAAACCTGGCATAGCCCGAAAATGTTCTTGGTTCGAGTCCGGGATGCAACAAACATCTTCCTCTTCTTCTTCTTTCCTCGCCTTATTCCCTCGATGCGGGGTCGGCGGACCTCACTCTTTCCCTCCAACCCTACCATGCTTTTGCAACCGGAAGAAATAGAACAGGCCGGCCCGTCGAACGGTCTGACGCCTGTTGAAAAGAGGAAGAAAGAGACAGACATACAAAGAACAGAAGGACTGCTTGTCCCAGCTCAGGTAGCTCGTGGTCGCCATCCACGTACCCACACGGTGTGAGTCCCTGAGCGACTGGGATGCAACAAACATGCCCAGTCAAAACAATAATTAAAAAAAAAAAAGAAAAAACGATAACCCTCGGGCTTGGTATAGTTGGTAGCGCGCCTGCCTTCTATATCAAGGGTCACGGGTTCGGATGATTTTATTTAAGCCTTTTGGATACCAAAAGGCTTGAATAAAAATGTCTGGACACCAAATAAATATATATTATTTAATAACGGTTATCGTAAAGTCTTACCTATGCCCTAAGTTGCCAAAAAAGACTGTGTGCATGTGTGTGTGAGTGTGAGTGAGAATGGGAAAAAAGTGTGTGTTAAAAAAAAACTATATGAATAATTTTAAAAATTATGTGTTTTAAAGGAAAAAAATGTATTCCCATTTATGAAATAATATTGATAGTGTATATTTTCTTATTATGATGAATGTATATTTATAATATATATTTTTTTCAGATCTGGTAGCACTCTTCCTTCCCGTCGGCCTGGAGGTCACCCTAGACCAATTCCCCCGCATCCTCCTGTGCGAATTGATACTTGTATTATTGGGGATCCTGCCACCTGTGATTCCCCACATGAAACCTGTCGAACTGAATCCGGAGTGTCGGCATGCCATTGTCGACCAGGTCATGGAAGACGTCGTCATAGAGATCCTTGTAGAAGAGTGCATACACTTAGTCTGGCGTTGAGGCTTGATAGGTAATACATATACTTTAAAACTCATTTTTTGTTGTTCAACCTATTATGACTATATTAAATACAATTATATTTAAAGAAAATTTTTTATTAATGAATTCCGACGGCGGTTCGAATGTCTTTTTCCATGGGACACATATCCGAGGTTCAGCACTGCTTGGCCTTGCTTGTCGACAAAGATCTTGACTGTTCCTATTCCTGCTAGGCTCGCCATAAATACTTGTTGAAAAATAAAATTATATAATGTGAATGGGAATGACTCTGGCAAATAGATTAGAATTGAGGAAGATGAAAGAGGATGGAGCCAGGTATTAGAAAAATTCTTTTTTCGGGACGTTTCGGCATATTTTATCATCATCATCCTTATAAAGCTAGAAATATTTACTCCGTAACAGTAGTGTCATTTGGGGGGGGGGGGGGGCATTTGCCCCCTTCCCCAAGAACTCTGATCCTTTTCAAATTTTATATTGTTCTAAATAAAATATTTTAAAATATATCTACGGCTATATAAACTATAAAAAAATTAATTCAATAAAATATTTTTTAGCCAATTTGAGATACCTATATGTTAGTAAATTAAAAAAATAAATAAATTTTGTCCCCCCTCCTCCAAGAAAAAGTTAAAATGACGGTAGTGCTCCGAAACATAATTTTTTACCTTTATAAAGTTTATAATGGCAAATAAATAAAATATACTGAAACGTTCCGAAAAAAGAATTTTTTTCATTAAGGTGCGCGACTCGAAAAACGGTTAGAACACTATTGACTACCGAGTTACTCGAGGCGGCAAGAGATGGCGTTAGTTTTTCCCATAGGAATTCAAGGGATTTATTCCATTTCATTTTAAAGTTTCCAGCTAATTAATTATTGGTAAAAAATTAATTATTTTTAACACAAAGATTACTAATTTAATTATCTATAAGATATAGAGCGGATTTTTTAAAAATATCTTTTATTTAATGCAATTAATCTAAAAAAAAAAAAATTATTTTTTCGAAAATCAAAAAAAGGGCTTCTATAAGTTGTAGACATTTTAAATAGCTTTAATTTAAAAAAAATTTGAGGTCAATAGCTTCAAAATTGTAGCCGCTGGAAACTCTCAAAATCAGCGCCCCGAGACGCGCACCTTAATGGCTTAATATCTGGCATCCTCTTTTATAGACTCTAATCAAATAAAATTTTTGAATAAAAAATTTAGTGAGAAGCCTCATATTTTTTACTATGTAAAAATTATCTTTGTCTACCTAAATTTCATTTAGGTTATTTGTTTATAATTAATAAGTAAATGCCTAAGTATTCTTCAACCACTGTTATGGCAAATTTCACAGTAAATGCCTAAGTATTTGCATTTTTTTTCAGGCTCTATGATAGACGAGTTCAATGGAGTCGAACTCTCGCAGATCCAGCTAGTGAACAATATCGTCAATTACAATATGAATCCGAGAGAGCTCTTGCTTCAGCAATGTCTATGACACCCTATTCGGATGAATTTGTTGGCGGGAGAGTGACTCGATTCTATCCTGCTTCTTCAACCACTGTTATGGCAAATTTCACAATACAAATTGACGCGCCTAATATTATAAGCAGTGGTTCAGCGGCGAATAATATTAATATTTTGGCTGCGAGGCCTTCTTTGCCCCAAGATATTCAAAGACATTTGACTGGAGTGATACATCGACGGCATAATAATGTTGGGGATAGTGCCATTTGGGTGGATTCGCCTAATGGAGCTGTTGCTCCTTTAGAAGGTAATAATCAAAGAAAATTGAAAAAATTTCAAGACTCTAGCTCTTATAAACTATAAGTTTTAGAGAGCCCACGGGGCTTGGAGTAGTTGGTAGCGTGTCTACCTTCTATACCGAACGTCGCGGGTTAGGACCCCAGGCAGTCCGAAGATTTTATTTAAGGCATTTGGCTACCAAATGGCTTAAATAAGAATGCCTGGACCCCAATATGTATAATAATCAATAACGGATATCGTTTAAAGTCTTAAATGGCCTAAGTTACCGAGAAGACTGTGTGAATGAGTATGTGAGTGTGAGTGAGAAAAAAAGTGTGAATGTTTAAAAAAAAAAAAGTTTTAGAGATATTTTGACACAGACAGACGACAGAGGATTGACAATTAGACTATATATATATATATTCTATTTTAGCAATAGCCTTTAAACTCAAATTTTTTTTAAAATATATTTTGTTTACAAAATTATGATCCCCAAGTTGAATATCTACTTATTCGAATAAAAGTATGTGTTTTTTTAATAAATTTATTTTTTTTTTTTTGGCCAGATTTGGACGAGTGTGCCTCCGTTGAGACTCACGATTGCTCACCAGAGGCTCAATGCTCAAATCTTTTGGGTTCATTTACATGTCGATGTCGAGATGGAACTCGGGATCCTTGGTTAGGAGACCTTTCTCGAGGGGGACGTCAATGCGATGTATGTCCTGCAGCCCAACATTGCTCCAATCGAGGAACATGTACATACAGAACTCAAGATGGACAGCCTGTGTGTACATGTCATTCGGGATACTATGGTTCACAGTGTGAGGTTGATGCAGAAGTTTTAGGCGTAGCTATTGGAGCTAGCTTGGCAGCCCTCGTCATTATCGGACTCACACTTGTCTGTCTGTGCATGTGGAGGTCAGTATGATTAATTTCAATTTTCATTTATGAATTTGTTCAATTGTATAAGTTCATTTTCAACTAACAATGGATTTCTTACAGCCGAAGATGGAGTCGGGAACAAAAATCTGCGGCTGCAGCAGCACACGGTTTCGGAGGGTCTCCTGTCCTCAGCTATTTAGCAGGCCCAGGAGTCAAAACTCCTTCAGTAGGACCTCCACCTTACCAGGTCTCCCTGGAAGATCGTCTCCGATGGGCCCAGTTAGCAGAAGCAATGGCAGCCAATACGGCCTATGCAAGTACATTAGGAAAACCAAATTTCGATACGGTCACTGCCACCCTGCCGAATGCCACAGCAACTCGGCCGAGTTCTGCAGTGCTTGGCTATCCAGGACTCCCACCTGTGCCTCTCCCTCGAATCAGTCGTCCCCAAATGCCACCCAAACCTCCACCCCGTGGACCTCCAGACAACTCCAGCGAGGAAGAAGACCGTACCGACCTCCTCGGTGGGCACTTTCATGTGCCCAGACCTAAAAGTCGCGCTTCTCTGGCGGTACGTACTCATTATCAATACATTAAAATCATTTTCTCTTCCTTAAATTAAAATATAATGGGAATTGTTTGGTCAACCTCTCTCTCAAGATTCGATAATAATTTTAATTGTTAAAAAGGTTTTATAAATATTAATTTATTTTTATACTATAGGCCTACCTGTTTTCTTTGTATGGTCTGGAATTCAAATAAATTATTCTTCGAATAATATTACAAAAACGTAATTGTTGGACTTTTTTTTTTTTTTTTATATAAAAACATTCACACTTTTTTCTCATTCACTCTCACATTCACACAGTCTTTTCGGCAACTTAGGCCATTTAAGACTTTTATGATAACCGTTATTTAATAATATATATTTGTTTGGGGTCCAGGCATTTTTATTTAAGCCATCTGGTATCCAAATGGCTTAAATAAAATCATCGGACTGCCCGGGGTCCGAACCCGCGACGTTTGGTATACGAGGTTAGCACGCTAACCCCTACACCAAGCCCCGTGGGCAATTGTTGGACTTCAAGAGAAGGACATAATCTAAAAAATAAGAGAAAATAAAAATAGGAATTAATTTAACAAAATTTTTCATCCCCTGTTGAAAGACTGTCAAAGATTTTTCAATTACAATGGTAATAGGTATGAGAAAGTAAAAAACAATGAAAATTCAAATATTCGGGAAAAATATTTAGATTGCAGGAATAAAAGCTTATTTTATTTAATTAAATTATCCACGTCTCGGTCGCAAATTGTGGCCTTCTGTGGGAAATGTTCTATTTTTGTTTTTTTATTATTTGTTTTGGTTAATGAGTATAAATTTTTTTTTGAACAGAACCAGAGTGGAATATACTATGACGTAGAATATGAACCCGCTGACATTTACGGGGTAAAACAAGGACAACCTCCGATTCCGATGAGTACGTACAGCGTCGGCCGATTGCCAAGCTACTACCATTGAAAAGCGAACAAAATGTTTGTATCTACGTTTTTTTAGTCATCGCGAATGAACATGTATGTCTGTGTTTTTATTTGTGTTTATTATGTGTGTCTGTTGTGTGAATGAAGAGTGAAAAATTGTGATAAACATATTCTAGTGAATGTAGTGACAAAAAAAAGACTTGTTTGAAGCTGGTCTCTAGCATTCAGACTTAAGTGTACAGTTAGAAATAAAAGAATTCTAGTTTTGGTTTAACTGTGTTTTAATTTATTTTATATATCTTTCTATAGTAAAGAAGGCTATAAAGATATATTCGATTCTATTTAATAAAAGAATGTTATTGGCCTTTTTTTAGAAAGCTCACAAGAGAAAAGAAACAGAATAATTGTACAAAAACGGAGTAGTGTGATGGTTGTTGTTAATAAACATGAATCATTAAATAAATCTTGACTTTAAAAATAACCTTCCCCCATGGCTTAGAGGATAATGACATTGACAATAATCTTAAAACCGAGTTTGAAAAAATTGAATACTAAATCATAAGAGTAATATGCCTTGAACATTCTAGGTTAATTAATATTTACTATAATAGTTTAAAAAAAAAAAAGCTTATTAGGCTGATATGAACTATATGTCAATTAATAAAATTTATTTCAAATTCAAACATATATTCCGTTCATCAGGTATAAGCCACGTCAAAAGTGAAGTAATGATACAATATAAATAATGATAACTAATAAAGAAATTTTGACATGATACATGTTGTATGAGGAAACTATATACTGTATGAATGAATGGTAATGTTATAGGTTAAATAATTGTAAATGTTATAAATATAAAAACATTATTAGTGTTTTAAAACATAACGGGATAAATATCAAAAATTGAAGAATGTTACCTTTGTTTTAAAATTCTTGATTAATAAAACACTGGGAAATTAATTAGATCCAATTGTGTGTCTCCATAAAATATTCACTTGGCCTTCGACTCGGAGTTGGTCTGAAGTGAGCGTTGATTGATTAAAAAAAGCGTGCATTGTTGAATTTTTAAATAAAGATTTTGTATTTGAACAATATTTAATATTTTAAACCTTAACAGATGAAAATTTATAAGTTATTAGAGCATATGTAGCAAAAAAAAAAGTATGAAATAATATTTTAAAAAACACAAAAATTTTATATTGGCCATCTTTTAAAAATAATTTAATTTTTTTTTCATTAGGAATTTATAGAATTTTAAAGATAACGGAGCCCATCAGAGGGTCAGAGCCCTGGGAATTTATCCCCCCTGCCCCCCTCTATCTAGGGCATGGGCGTACCCAGCGAGGGGCAGGGGGCAGCTGCCCCCCCCCCCCCTAGAAGCAACAAAAAAAAAATTAAATGTTTATAAAGTGATGAAACGAAACAAAATTGGTGGATGGCGACGGGGAATGATTCTTTTTGTTAGGACTCGAGGGTTTTTAGGCCTTTAATTCGAAGGCTTTACCCCTCTATATAAAAAATAGCTATGTCACAATCTGGACGACCATGATCTGCCCCCCCCCTGGACGACCATGATCTGACCATGCCCCCCCTAGATTTGATCCTGGGTACGCCCATGATCCAGGGCACTGTTAATAACAATATCGTTTGATAGATATAGCAAAGTACCACTCTCACGAAAGGCTAAAAAAAATGTGGGAAATTAAGTTCCTCAAAAATAAATTTCTACTCTCTACCTAAAAGTATAATAATATTATATAATAAACAATTTGTATTTTGAATATATTATATTTTCTTCAGGTTATTCTTCTACTATTGATATACTGTATATATATATTGAGAAATGGTGCTCAGGATCAATTTAAATATTATTATTTTTAATAAAATTAAAACACAGTTTTACCAAATAGATATAATTTTTTATTTCTAACCATCTACCTGATCGAAAAAGTTGTAATTAAAAAATCTTCAAATGTAGATATATCAGATTGGCGATGTGGAAATTAGAAAAAAAAATGAGACTCAAATCTATGAATTTTCATAAATTTATAATTCCTTTTATTTTAATTTAAAAAAGAATTCATCAATGAAAATTGAATAATTTACTATGAGTCTATTTTTTTCCTCAAACTTTCCTTGTTTAAGTAAAATGTAATATATTTATATTATATATAAATAAAAAATAAATAATTATATAGAATGGTGTGTAAATATTTTTTTTTTTTTGTAATAAAACATTCTCTTTTCAAACAAAGATTTAATGAATAATAATCTTGAAAAAGTTTTATAAAAGTCTGTGAGGTTTTCAACGGCAACAGGAATAACAATACGCATCATTATCAAAGTCCATATATATAGAATATATAATATACGTATAATAATAAATATTTTTTTATATATATAATAAATGTATAATATTTGTAAAGTAGAAAATGTTGCAAAAGCTCAAAGAGATATGAAGGACCGGTAAGGCATCGCGCTGCAAAAGACACTCGTTCCTTTCCGTTCAAAAGCTGAGAAACACTTTGAGATGCGCTTATTCTATTATTATTATTATTATTTTTTTTTTTTAACTTGGAACAAACGTGCCAAAAAATTTAACATCAGATGAAGACTTTTTTTTCCATTTGGAGAAAGAGAGAAAGAGAAATAGAGTATATTTATATATGTATATATAAAAGAGAAAAGATGAATTGAAACTTTTAACTCTTGGGCTGGGGAGGCAATGAAGCTATCTTTTAAGACTATAAAAATATCTGCAGACATAAGAGAGATAAAAAGATATGAAATAGTTCAAGAAGTATTAACAATTCTAATGAGAATGATTTCATTCAAAGGGATATTAAATCAAATTGCTGTTTCTATAAACTTGTCAAGGAAAATATTACAATCATTTTATAAGTTTAGTTTTCTTAATATGTTTTTTTTTTTTTTCATAAATGTCAATAATAATGATAATTAGAAATAATATTGATGATATCAAAATGATTATTTTTTTAAATTCTTGATTGATAATACTCCAGGCCAGTGGTTCCCAACCGGTGTGCCGCGGCACCCAAGGTGTCGCAAGATATTTAGAAAAATAAAAATAAAGAGAAGGAAAAAGTAAAGTAAAAATTTTTGCCAGGGAGGCAAAAGGTTGGGAAAGCCTGCTCCAGGCAGTAGATTTGATACAATGTACAGTGAGGGACAATATCAAGTCCCACCCAAACGTTTTCTACTTGTGATTATTTCATTGTTTTTAAAAAATATTATATATTTTTTAATGGAAACTTTCATGCTACAAACTTAGAAAATTTCCATTAAAGATTTTCATTTTCTTTTATAAAAACAATGAAATAATCACAAGTAGAAAACGCATGAGTGGGACTTAATATTGCCCCTCACTGTACATCAATTACATAATAATTTAGACATAAGTTATAGCCGTTCTGTGAAATACAAGACCGGATTGAATGAATCTCATATTTAGAGCGGAAGAATTTGGAAGAAAGTAATTAGAAATAAGCAAAATTTTGAGACTCTGTAAGAAAATTAGTTAATATATCCGGCCCTGAAAAAATAATTTTTATATTAGACTTCTAATTAAGTAGTATAATTTCATTCATTGTTTCCTAAAGTTTTGATAAGTTTAATTAGAAATTTTGTTTAAAATTTTCATTTGAAGTTAACATTATTTCCTGTCGCTGTTTCTAGATAAGAAATTTTGTTTTATTGTATTGATACTGGTAAAATTTTTCTTCTAATATCTAACAATATTCTAAATTTTTAGTTAAGGAAGTAAGATAATTTATAAATAATTGGCCACAGATTTTCAGTCACAAATTGAACTATTTTGTTTGTTCAACAACTCCTTTGGTCAATCAGTGTTCGAATCTCCCAAAAAGGGGGAAAAGCAGCTGATTTTCTTGAAGAATTTATGGAAAAGGAGATCAAACTATTGAAAAAGATGAATTTTGACCGAAAAAAAAACAAATCCCAAGGGCTTATATTCTTCAAAAAGATGTATTATTAAGAAATTTTTCTTTTATTTTAGATTTTTTTTCAAATTTTAGAATTTTTCTTTAAACCTTTTTTTAGGAGAAGAAAAATAATATACTTTAGGAAACAGTGATATATAAACAATTTGTTATCTTAAAATGGTCTAACTAAAACATTATAAAAGCACAATAATTCATATTATTTCTCTCCATTTTAGGCTATATCAAAAATAATCTCAATATTATTATTAAAAAAATAATCATTTGATTTTATAACAATAAAATAAGAATTCTAAATTTAATATTTACTAATAAATATATTATAAAATCATCAAATTAAAGAAACTCTAATCTAAGGGTTAATGAGTTTAGTTTTCTAAAAGTAATCATAAATGTCATACAAATAAATTTTTTAATATACAATACTTCTTTCTTTATGCCAAAATTAATATAATCTTTTTAAATATCATGTTAAAAAAATATATTTTGAATTATACAACATTAATAAATCTTTTGTCGATGTTTTTATTTTGCTTTTTAGCATAAGAGGCCATTTATTATCAATATATTTATGTAAGACAATAGGCCTAACCATTCTTTTCATTCATATAATTAAGAATGTTTTGTCCAATTAATAGAAATAACGTTTTTGATCAAGGAAGGACCGGATTATTCAATTAATACTAACGGTCCAAGGGGGAGAATATTAATCTTATGATTTTAATCATAAAATAATTTGAATCCGAAACTTAAATATAATAAATAGGAACCGACCGAATATTCGGTTTCGGTTACGGTTTCGGCCAGTTTCGGCCAAAAATCATGGTTTCGGCCGTAGTTTCGGTTTCGGCCAAAAAGTAGCCGAAACTTTCGGCCGGCCGAAACTTGAGTCTTAAAAAAAAGGTCAAATGATTTGCACTTGAAGGAGAAAAATTTTTTGTCTCCCTAAAAAAAGGTAAAATGATTTTCACGGAGGGGAAAAAAATTTCAAAAAAAAAAATATAAATTTTTTTATAGGAAATACAAGTTTCGGTTTCGGTTACGGTTTCGGCCGAAACTAAGGTTGAGGCCGAATATTCGGTTTCGGTTTCGGTTTCGGCTGAAAATCTTGTTTCGGTCGGACCCTAATAATAAATCATGATTGCCCTCTTAAGGGTAAGAGTTCCTCAGCCTCTTCTATAGCAGAAATTTTGAGCCCCCTCCCCTTTAACATATAATCATTAAGAACATGGACAGTAGAAGCATGGTGCTAAAGTAAAATTTTAAATTCTGCTAGGAATTATAAAAGAATTTTATACTCTTTAAAATTTAATTATTTCGATGAAGGGGGGAATTACCTCCCAGATCATCTGAACCCACTCCCTCCAGCTACGGCCCTGATTGAAAAAGGGCTTTCGTTATTTATTTTAATCATTTTATATATATAAATTCACAAAATTATAGAAATTAGGAGATATGAAGAAAAGAAAAATTCGTAAAATCAAAAAAAAAGTAAATTAAAAGAAAAAAATTCTACATATCACATACTCATAATGTTAGAATCCATCTTTTTAAATAAGTATATAAAAGGCTAATCTTTCGAGTGCTAAAATAGATGAAAAAATTAAGGTGAGAAAGTCAGAAAAAATAACAAGTCTTGTGCAGTTAATTTTATTTTTATTTAAATTCATGCTCTGAGTTTACGATCCGAAGTCTTGGCCATCCACAGATTTGACTGATAATAATCCAAGGATGTAATTAAACAACGACAACACTAAGATCTGTGGTCTGCTCACAGCAAACGTTAAGAAATGATTCTTTATTTCCTCTTTTGCTCATGGGTCGTTTTGATAACTTACCTACCCCAATATTAAAATAGCCTCCCTATGGGGAAATACATGGTGTTTGTCATGGGCGTAGCCGGGGGAGGCAGGGGGGCCGTTGCCCCCCTGGCTGGTCCTAAAAATTAAAAAAAAATATATATATATATATTTTTCCCATTGGAAATTTTTTTAACACCCCAATTCACTACATTAATTTAATTTTTTTTTATTTAAATAAATAATTAATACTCTATGTATATATTAATTGCAAACCCCCCTCTTTCGATCTAACGAGGGGTTGGCCCCCTAACAAGAAGTCTGGCTACGCCCATGGTGTTTGTCCTTCAGCTATTTTAATGCTGAAGGACACACACCATGTATTTCCCCATAGGGAGGCTATTTTAATGTTGGGGTAGGTAAGTTATCAAAACGACCCATTGCAAATTATCAGCAAATCAGACCACAGTCTTGTCTTGTTTCTGTTAAATTATCCGATTTATTACCAGCCAACTTTGAGGATAGCCTGGACCTGGGGTCGAAAGTCAGTGGGTTAATTTAAATAAAATAAAATTAGCTACTCAAGTCTTGTTATTTCTCCCTATCTCATCACTTTTAGGCCTATAAACACAACTTCTCGTCAAATGAATAAAATTAATACAAGTAAACTAAATATAATAATATTATTAATAGTAAGATGTTTTTAAAAAAATATGACTGGAAGGATGACAAAGTCAAAAACTTACAGACATGAATATTTCATTAAATTCATTTTATTGGTTCATTTTGATGGAAATCATGTTCAAGTATAGAAATATATGATGTGAAATGACAGAGAGTGTGCTCTACTCCAGAATAAATTTCAATTAGGCCAATGAATTAATTTTTTTTTTTTAAATTTATTTAGGGTCTTTTTCGGCAACTGAGGCCATTTAGACCCCGTCTCTATTTATTTCAAATTATTGGTAGCCAATTAAATTGAAATACATTTTTGTCGCATGAGACGGGATGCGAACCCGCGACCCTTGATACAGAAGGCCAGCAGGCTAACCACTACACCAAGGTCCGAGGGTTAATTAATCAATTGATTAAACAACAATGGTGATTGAAATATATTTCTATAAAATTTC
This sequence comes from Euborellia annulipes, assembly GCA_023213315.1. NCBI lineage: Eukaryota > Metazoa > Arthropoda > Insecta > Dermaptera > Anisolabididae > Euborellia > Euborellia annulipes. The sequence goes on along the minus strand of JAKCPI010005090.1, from coordinate 86,538 downwards.
CATACCATCTTTATTGAATAAGTGAAAGAGCTCAAAACCAAAAAATGAATTTATTTTTACTGACTTTTTTCTCTTTTTGCCTGTGTCTGTGAAAAGGGCTACCTCATCACTTATACAATATTGGAATATGAATTTCACGAACCGCCAGTAAATATAGCCTATATATATGATATTGGATTAAATATTATATTTAACTGTTGAATGTTGAATAAATAAAAACATTCAACACTTTTTTTTCTTCATTTCAAAAATAGAACCTCCTAAGGAGTGATTTTTATTTATAATATGACATTTATAAATTATAATAAGAAAACCAAACTCTTTATCATACGATTTAACAGAGACTTGCCATTGATAAACTTATATTAATGCAAGTAAAAGTGATTTTTCTTCATATCTGATATAAATATTTGGTTTATATAATTTATATATAATACAGATATGATTAATTTATATTTATTTATATATATTTTGAATATATATATATATATGGAAATAAGTAGATACACTAATTAATATATTGATATAAATATTTTGACATTAGATTTATTATTTATTATCTATTTCGTTCTAATGTGTAAATATAATTAAATTATTTAGAATATCATAAATATTAGTATTATAAATGTTTTTAATATCTCATTCAGTCTTAGGTACTCATTCAATTCATCACACTATTTTAAATTTATTTATTTATTGGCACGTCCCTGAATATTTAAACGAAATTAATATTTTTGGACAAAGGAAGGTTCGTTCCATTTTCAATCGTTTTTTCTTTTTTGTCTTGTTATTGTGTGTTTATAGATACAGCAATTTTTGATGCTCTTAGAAACATTTTTTTTGCCTTTTTTTTAAATCTTCAATTCGAATCAAGATCCTCACACCTCCTTGACACATTAGAATCGAGTATTACAACTTTCATACAATTAATAAGAAATACTAAACAACGTAAGGCTTTTTTTTTATTTATATAGCTCTAAGAACAACAATTTTTTGGGAAAAGGCATGCATAAAACGCTTTTAGGTGGAAAAAGACGAAATATCGTTATTATTTAATTATTTTTTTTTTTAATGGAACCAAATTTTAATATCGATTCCGGATTAATTTATTTTAAGTGAAAATAAAAAATAATTCGTTGTAACTGCTGCTGGATCTGTTATTATTTTGTTTGTTTTTTTTAGAATTTTGCGTGAATGTAGTAAATGTTAGTAAGAGTAGTAGTATTAGTTTTTGTGTCTTATTAGTTTTTTTTTTCGTACTATTTTTTGTGTGATTATATATAATATATTAGAGAACTTAAAAATTTATTGACTAGAAAGATAAGACTTGTTGAATGTTGATGATCGAAGGCCGTCGTCGTGTGTGGCGATGATAACGACGAGGAAGGAATTGTCATCGTCGTCGTCGTCGTCGTCGTCATCCTCCTTTTTCTCCTCATTGTTGAGGATAAAAGCGTTTCACCAATTGGGCTAGGCTAAGCACCTCGCCGGGGCCACGTGTCGGGTCCATGTTCAAATAATCGTCCAAATTGTGCGCCGTACGACCTAAAAATTTACATAAAATTGAATTATAATTTTGTTAGTGAGAATAAGCAAAATTAAATTACACTTAGTCTTAAATGGATCAAATAAATGTTTAATCAACTGACTCAACAATAGAAAGAAATTCATCTTCCATTTACATCAAAAATTAAGTAATCATTATCTAAGAGAATGAAAAAAATTACACTGACTCATTAAAAGTGAACCAAGAAGTTGTTTCGAAATATAGAAATAATGAGAATTTTTACTGACAGGCTAGAAGTGTAATTTCACAATAATAAGGTCCGAGAGTTCGAAAAAAATCCTGTTATAATCAACGGATTGTTATGATATTTGATCTAGGGCTAGAGATATTTTTTTATTAATATGGATGAGTTTCGAACAATTGAATTGTAGGGGCGATCGCCCCCCTCCCCCCGAGAAGAAATTCAAAAAGTTATAAATACTAGTAATCTAAAGAAATTATGATTTCCGCTCTTTAATTTCAATTGAATTTGTTAGCAATCAATTTAAATAAAGGGATCTAAATGGCCATAGATGCCGACAAAGTCCTTAAATAAAAATAAAAAGTAAAAAAAAACCGCCCTCCTCCGACAAAATTGCATTAATCCGCCCCTGCCTGGATGGGGTAATAAATATTTCCCAAAACATCTCGTCAAGTTGTGAAATTCGGAGGCGTTATATTTATTGACTACTTCTGAAGATATATTAAATTTTGATTCGGTCGGCTATGTTAAATCAACGGCCAAATCAAGCGGAAAATATTTTATTATTAAAGACACAAAATGGGGTTAAATTCATTATATATTCAAACGGAATTATTATTTTAATGATTTATAAAATAAAGAGATATGATATTTGCTTGATGCGCATTGCGGAAGGCTTAAATGAAAGATTTCGTTTGTAGATGAGGGTTGAGGCCGATGCCACCACTAGGATAATGAACATGCGTGTATAATCGACTTTTCTTTCTTTTTCCCTTTTTTAGAAAAACAATAACAAGGATTGAAAAACGAAAAAGCCAAGGCTTATTAAAATAACGCACAAAAGGGAGAGAGAGACGAAAACAGTAACAAAAATAAAAGTGTTATAAAAGTTTGTTATTAATTCAATATTCAAATGGATTCAGTAATTATCTTATCATCCTAATCTAGAATGAAATAAATTTTTAAGAGAATATACATGATGTTTAAAAAACGTCCATTATTGAGATAAGCTACTCAGAATATCGAATTTCGGAGAGACATAAAAGAATATAGCCTAGCTCTATTAAGGACTGTATTAAAAATGGTTTAGTGTATATTTAAGAAAATTTATTGATTAAAGAAAAGAAACATTTAATTTCTTCTTTAATAACAGGCTTTAAACTTTAATATCTATATTTAAGTAAGAGATGTTTCCAAAATAATGATATCCCATATCAATAACAAATTTAGGTGGTATATCAAATTCTGGTGTGGATATACGAGTATAATAAATATGGATTAATTGCATATGAGAAATAATTGGATTATTTTCTCATAGAGTAATAGGTAATTTATTTAATTCATCTCAACAAAGGAGGGTCAATGGACCTTTGCGTGAAATCGGTAAATTTTATATGCACCAACTCAAACCCATTCGCGTTTATGTATCGCAGGGGTTCCCAACTGGTGGTCCGTGGACCACTGGGGTCCGCGAAGAAGTTCCAAGTGGTCTGCAAGGCGGGTGTCATTATTTAAAAAAAAATCTGGTGTGACTGGCGCACAGCACACAACTTTCTCTTACCCTTCGGTAAGAGAAAGTTGCCACTGTGCTGGTCACACCAGATTTTTTGTGTCGAGATATATTTAGTTTCCGATAGCACCTTAGTTTCAAACTTGCATTTTAAATGTTGACTGCTTCAAATAAACTATGGTTATTTTTCAAAATTTTAATCTCATATTTGGACATTTTATACACAATATAGATTCGTAAATAAATACAAAATTTCATAAGAATTGGGAAAAAAATTTTAAATGCCTAAAAAGTTCCAAAGGGGACCCCCTTTTGAATCGAAATTAACATACAAATCCATATAGGAAATTAACATTGGCCAAATGCGAAGATAAGGTAGAAAAATTTAAAACGCGTAGAAAGAGAGAAGATAGTTTTGTGAGAGAGAGAGATATGTTTTCTCCGAAAAAAAAATGGGCGTTTAAATAATAATTGATTTTTAATCTAATAAAAAGAAAAAGATTTAAATTCGGTTACCATGGCAACCATTTATTTCTCCTATCTTTCCTATGAAGCACAAGAGTAAAGTGTGCTTCAAACAATTTTGAGGGCAAAACGAGAATATACATTTGAAAGAGCATCTAAAAAATAATTGATTTTTGAATTTTAATCAAAATCGTTAGAGCGAATTTTGAGAAAATCGAAAAAAACTGAAAAAGTACATCAGTAAAGTACTAGTACTTTTTGGCCGATTTTGATTAAAAGCTTATTTTGTCGGTCCCGGGGGTGTTTAACTTAAATATAAAATTTCAGCCTCCTAGCTCAATTCCTTCATGCTTAAAATTGAACACACACAGACACACACACACACACACACACACACACAGACAGACAGACAGACAGACAGACCATGTCGCGAAAACCACTTTTTTGGATTCAGGGGACCTCAAAACGTGAAGATCCATCAAAATCTCGACATCGAATTTTTGACATGAAACCAATACTTTCTCTCTCTATATATTTCATATATAGGGTACGAGAAAGTAAAAATGATTGTAAATTTATAAAACTAAATTAGAGATTTATTAAATATTATTATTTTTAGTCTAATATTATGAAAAAAATAAACTTTATCTACCCAACCTACGGTTTGTGGGCAAATTTAAAAATAATTGCGTCAGCACTGCTTCATAGTGTAAACAAGAAGAAGGAATCGTGCTCCAGCAGATATTTGTAATGGTACATTTAAAAAAAAAATACTTTCCCAATAATTTAAGATTTTTTAAAGTGGTCCTCGGGTAAAATTGAAGTGTAAAAGTGGTCCGTGGCTTAAATTGAGTTTGAAACCTTTAATGTATCGGGGTGTAGGTGTGAGATCATCCCCTCCCATTAAAAGTATCTCCTAGGTTATCTCTCAAGTCAGGGACGGATTAAAAGTGGGGCAGAGGGGGCAACCGCCCCCTTCAAGAAAAAATTGAAAAAGTTTTAAAAACTAGTCATCTAAAAAGATGATTTTTTTGTCTAAAATATATTTATATATTAAACTCAATCAATTTTAAGCCTCAAATCATCTTAACGTTACTAGTATTTGAAGATATTATTTAAAAAAGTTTCTTCCCCCAGAGAAACCCTCCCGTGTGTCGAATCTTCCAATCAACCGCTCCCACCGGGTTTGCATCCCGTCCCATGCGACAAAAATTTATTTAAATTGAATTGGCTAACAATCAATTAAATGGCCTCCGATGCCGAAAAAACCTTAAACAAAAATAAAAATTATAAAAAAAAGGCCGCCCCCACCGACAAAATTGCATTAATCAGTCCCTGTCTCAAGTTTTAAGACCAAAAATACTAGTTTTCTAATTAGAAATAATTTTGGTAACAAAATAGTCTTAAATTAATAAGAGATAAATAAAATTTTATTATAACAATCCTACTGGTTGTCAAATTTCTTTCATTTTTATAGGCCTACTTACTTGTTGGACTTTGGATGGCTGGGTAGGATGGTGGAGGTTTGAGCCAGGTGCCATCAGGACGTTTCATATGTCGTCTATCAGAAGCGAATTCAGCAAGGAGTTGTGTAGCAGGAACGACACGGAAATAACGAATATAATCAGGCCTTAAAGCATGATCTGAGCGAAATGTTTCGGTGACATATTTATGGAAGTGTGTCGGGAATGGCAATTCGCTGTCCAGGTCATAGATGAGGCAACGTTCGTCGGGAGCGTAGGCAAATATGACATGGTAATCCCAGACGACAAGACGTTCTTCATCATGGCCAGCTAATTGACGCCAAAGAGGGACCGTTCGACGATCGTTGCTGATGAACACAGCATGACAACGAGAGATTTCTGCCGGGTGACGTTCCGCCGCATCCTCGCATAATTTGTACACATTCTCCTCACTGTAACCGAATTCAAAATTAGAATTATTAAAAATTTAATAAATAAAATTATCATAATTAAAATTAAAAAAAAAGTAAATTACTTCTTAATCTAGCAGGATCGGGATCCTTTTGGATTTAAGTGCGAAGACCCGATCCTATCCAGGATTTTTGGATGTGGATCGAAATCCTTTTTTTGGATTTGGATTGCGATCCCAATCCTTTAAAACTTTCTAAAACTATATCTTTCATCCAAACGTCTAAAAATGTGTAAATTCGGCCGAAGTCCTAGGTTTCAATTCGGTAATTTTATTGGAAACTGGTTTTCGGATCGCAAACCAGGATCCGATACTCGGATTTTCGGATCGTGCTAGTGAATTTCATTTTTCTAAATCGGATCGGATAGTCCGAGCTTGTCGGATTGTCGGATAGGATCTCTAATCCTTTTGCAGCATCCGAATCGGAATCTCCGAACTGCCCGGATTTGCAGTTTGGATCGTTAATCCTTTTTAAAGTATTTTCCCCATCCCTGTTCTTAATAAATACTCCATCGACTCAACACTTTGTGAATTTATATAGTTAGGTAAAAATTTAAAATTCTAGCTAGTAAAGAAGTGAACATTATTGTCTATTAAACATTTGTTCTATTCTATGATTTTTACCGCCCTACGAATTCAAGATTAGAAAGTCATTTGATGTCCATTATGTTAATTCCTTTCAAATAATTGACTGCTCTTTATGATTGTCATTTTTTAAGCTCTTAATATTATTTGATATAAATTATTTTAATTTCAATTTCGACGAATAGAAAGCGAGATAAAATCAATTTCCATTTTGCTAAGTCATATGTAATTAAAAGTTGTTTTTTTATTTAATATTAAAATCCTTTTTTATAATTATAATCACAAATGATATTTTAAAATTAATTTAAAAAAAAAAGTAATACTCGTTTCAATTTATGCAAGTCGCTTTTGTACAGAGTGAACACATCAGCTATTCTCTAATTAGATTAAAAACATTTGTTAAACAAAAAATTATCAGGCATGGAATTTAAAAAAAAAAGAAGAAGAATAGAGAGAAATAAATGAATTATTTTTAAGCGAAGATCGTGAATCCTGTTAGAGGAAATTAATGCAATTAGTTTTTTTTTATATCATTCGTCCTGAGCTTATTTAGGATTATACTTTATAGATATATATTTATTTATGATCATTAGAGAAAGCACCTAAGACTTTTCACATTTTGGTCCCTCGTGACGACCCATCTGAGGTTGCGCTGTGCTTGGCTTTGCTCGACTGCAACGATCTTGCTATTGCTTTCCAGTCAAGACCGCCCTCAGCCATTTTCCTAGTTATTAATTTAAATTAATTTGTTCCCCAATATAAATAAATCATTGAAATTCGAATATACCTTACTGTCAGACTAAATAAATCTCGACAAAAAAAATCTGGTGTGAAAGCACAGAACACAACTTTCGATTGCCGAACGTAAGAGTTGTATGCTGTTCGAGCAGTCACGCCAGATTTTTTATTAATTGTAATAATGGTATAAAAAATAATTCAAATAAAAGTGATCAGCAATAATGATAGTCAGGAAGTCAAGGGGCGCGGATTCTCTTTCCAGGCACTCCGATAAATTTATTTAAATCATTTGGATACCAAATGGTATAAATAAATATGCCTGGACCCTCTAATATATATCGTTTCTGACCTTGAAATTACACTGAAGGTTTGGCCAAGATCATAAAATAATAGGGTAGTTTAGTTTTCCCCTTGATAATAAATAACTTCTAATTGAAAGTATTTTTTATTTTTTAATGCAGTGTAATCTGAAATATGTTAAAAAAATTACCATATGTAAATTAATTGATTAAAAGAATAATTTGTTAAAAAATAGTATTTAGTCCATCAGCGATTCTCTTCTTTAATAGAACTGAATTCTAATTTAAAAAAATTGAACGCCATGCTCTTTAGGCAACCATATAGACAGCTTAGCGCAGTGGATTGCCAATGTAGCAGGGGAATACTCAAAGAATGCACAAAAACAATTAAATGACAAACAATACAGTTTGAATAAATGAGTTTTCTATTTTAAGTACATAGGGAGGGAATAATAAAAGAGCTCTTTCCAATTCTGCGCTTACCGTCTCTTATATTTTAATTCTTTTGAGAATTTAATCATTTTTAAGATTCGAAATTGCCAACAAAAATCAATAAAGAAATTAACTTATAGAAATTTTGTAACTTACACTAATAAATTTCATAAAACGATTTCATATTACAGTATGTATGATTCACCCCTAGCCATAATCAAAAGTTTTGAAATAAAAGAAAATAGATTTTAGCCAATACTTTTGGATATTTGATGTCTTTTTTAATGTCGAGTTAACATTCAAGAAAGCCATTTTTTTTTTCTTTTTTCTTTCGTAAATTTCGACTTGGGAACTTTGGATAATTCCCGCATATATCTCCCATTTCGATCCCCAGTAGCAGTTGAGAGTTTGAACTTTGATTACAAACTTTAAAAAAATCTGGTGTGACTGGTGAAGCAGTACACAACTTTCTCTTAACTTCGGTATTCGAAAGTTGTGTTCTGTGCATGTCACACCAGATTTTTTGTGTCGATATATATTTAGTTTCCACCGATATATTAAAATTCAAGATGTAATGTTTTAAACATGGGAAAATATTTATATTTTGTTAAATCTAAACCTCAAAACGTGTATATTCATCAAAATCTCGACATTGAATTTTTGACATAAATCCAATACTTTCTATATATATTAACATATATAGAGGTAAGAGAAAATAATAATAATATAACAGTTTTGGTCGAATATAAAAATAATAAAATTAAATTCAGAATCGTACTTTAAACCAGTGAAAATTAGGTGGTAGGTGGGTTAAAATTAAAATTTAATTTATTATTAAACTATAATTTTAGGAATTTTGCGTCAGTCTTCATACTGACGAATCCGATAAAGAAACAAATTAAGATAGCATATAGATTAGTAATCTTCATTTTTTTTTTTTTTTTTTAATAAGGTTTCATAAAAAAACAAAGATGAAATAAAAAATATACATTTGAAAAATCAAATCTCTTTTATTTATTATGGCCTACATATTGTATTATTGGTATAAATATGATTTATCACGAGAGATAAATTAATGGAGATGTATTAGGGAGATTCATCAATGGGCATATTTAATTTATAACATAGCGCATTTCCCTTTTTTAATCAATATTAAAAAAAAGGTAAATTAATTTTTTTATTTCTTCCATAAAAGTTATTTTATTAGGTCGTATTAAAAGGTGCTATAAAAGAGAAAATCGAAAGGTGAAATAAGAAAAGTCAAGAATTGTCGATTTAAGTTGTAAAAGGATTTTTTTTTTTATTTGAAAAATTACGATTTGTCTTTTAAAAAGCTCTTTAAAAGTTCCAATTTTAGTTTGTTGTTGTTGAAATAACAAAAGCTCATTTAGTTATATTGTTTTTCATTTATTTAATTATCGCATTTTGTTGATTGTTCGTTTTTTATTGTTTTTTTCTATTCGATGCTGTTATGGATGGTTATAAAGATTTGCTCCAAATAAGAAATTTGAAGGGGAGCATCAAAAAGCAAATGCGGAAGGAAATAAAATTATATGAATAAAAATAGAATAGTAGAGGGTTCTAATTTTACAAAGAAAATGAATTTAGGACCGGTTGCTTCACATCTAATTAATCAGCTATCCCTCGGATAAGCTAGTGACTATGACTTTTCACATCTGGTTAAGCTATGATTAAATAACAGCCAGAAAATTCGGTATAAGGCCTAATTACGGGCTGAAATTAGGAACACAAGGGCTTGTTTATTTAATTTTTTGGAAATCTTTAAATTTTTGATAAAAAAATTAATTAGTTATAATATGAAACACCTTTAGCAGGCTGATTCTTAGGTAAGGATGCAGGGAGAAAAAACAAAAAAAAAATTAAAATATATCTCTGGATGCTTAATAATCAGAAAAAAAAAAATTTATTTCTGACCAATTCTATTTATTTTGAAATCCTCAATTATTCTCCGGCTGTATAAGCTCGTTATCGGTGGCTTCACATCCAGTCAATTAGCAAACTTATCCGACCGATTTATAGACCGATTTTTCCAAATGAGTTTTAATCCTGATATTTCAAAAGCATAATGGCTCTTCCTTAATGTTAGTAGACTGTAAAATGAGTTTTCTCTGAAGAAGAAGAGCCATTATGCCTTTGAAATATCAGGATTAAAACACATTTGGAAAAATCGGTCAATAAATCGGTCGGGTAAGTTTTCTAGTTGACTGGATGTGAAGCAACGAGCCTTACAGCCAGCAGCCAGAGAAACTTGAGGGTTTCAAAATAAAAAGAATTTTTTTTCTGATTATTAAGCATCCAGAGTGAGATATATAGAAGTCGGCACTAGTTCAATTTCAACGTCATACGTCTAAGGTGGAACTCGAAGTTCATATTCTAATTTATAACTCAAACTCAGGATCTTGATAAAATAAGATGAGTCATAAGTGTTATCTCATATTGATAATCTTTATAATTTTATTTTTTAAGAATTTAATTAATAATATATCACATTACGAAATTATCTGATTACTTTTTCAAGATTAAAATAATATCCGGTGTTAAGATAATAGATATGTGATGATTTTTAAAAATTAATAAATAATTATAGGCCTATATATTCTGACATGTTTGAAAAATTTGAACCAAAGCTCCTTTTTTGAAAATTTAACTTCTTTAAAAAAATGAAAACAAAAATATGGCTTAATGAAAAATGATAGAGAGATATTAAAGGGGAATTTAGGTTAAAATTTTTTTGTATTTATTAAACATGTAATCTCTAATTATAAATTAATTAGCGAAGCGATGGATAACAATTTTAGCCCTGAGGCAAATAATGTGAATATCTACCATATTGAAAACATGGGATGTAATTTCCATCTATTTATTAATAAAATTCCATAACCGGATTATATTTAAAGAAATTGAAAAAATTGATAGAGAGATAGAGTAAAAGGCTTGGCTTTCTGCAGGCGTACTAAAAATAAAATATTAACTCGAATTTCTCTTCAGAACAGAGGATATAAGTTTTGAAAATTCAACTATTAAGCTCTAGAATTTAGGAAGTTGCAAGAGACCATTGATTAACTAAAATATGTCGGAAGTTTACTTCTTATTTAAGCCAGATCTTCTAGCCGGGAAAAATATAGAAAATTTGTTTTAATTTTTTATAATCCCGGCTAGAAGATCTGGCTTATATATGAAGTAAACTCCCGACATATTTTATTAAGCTCTAAATGATCCCTGGGCTATAGAAGTAGAGATCTCGCCTCTTGTACTATAGGTAAGGGGTTCCTGAGAAATTTTTCTAAGCTAACAAATCTAGACGTTCGCTAACGCGACTGAAGGTATCATGAATTTAGGATAACATCGTGATTCCCTTAGAGAATTAGGCTGAACGCATATCGATTGAGTAAAAACGCTCTTGGACAAAACGTTTTTGACTAATCGTGCCTAAAACTGTTTTTTCAATGCTTTTCTATGGGGCAACACACACCGAGGAGGGAAAACACAATTGAGCATGATTTGACATCATTGAACAAAATGTTTTGTTCAATGGCAAAACATTTTGCCTAATCGGTGTGCGTTGGCATTGAGCAAAGCGTTTTGCTCCAAGTGCGTTTTGCTCAATTGGTGTATATTCAGCCTTAGAGAGATGTTAACAAAGGGGATTGCGTCTAGATGAACTGGTAAGAAATTCTAAGGTCTCATTAGAATTTTATCACCTAACTTAGAAAAAAAATCTGGTGTGGCTGGTCTATAGCAGAAAGTTGTGTTCTGTGCTTGTCACACCAGATTTTTTGTGTCGACATATATTTAGTTTCCGACAGTACGGTACTTTTGAATCCAATTATAAATGTAAGAAAATATTTATATTTTGTTAACATGGCAACCATTTCTCCTATCTTTCTATGAAGTACAAAAATAAAGTGGTGTTCAGAAGATTTCAATAGCAAAATGAGAATATACATTTTAAAGAGCATCTAAAAAATAATTGATTTTTGAATTTTAATTATTGGAGCGAATTTTGAGAAAATAAAAAAAAAACTGAAAAAGTACATCAGTAAAGTACTAGTACTCTTTGGCCAATTTTCGTGTCACATCCCAGGAGGATACCTAACTTAAATATAAAATTTCAACCTCCTACCTCTTTTCGTTTTTGAGATATTTTGTTCACAGACAGAAATACAGACAGACCACTTTTTTGGATTCAGGGGACTTCAAACGTGTATATCCAAAAAAAATCTCGACATCGAATTTTTGACATGAATTCAATACTTTCCTTCTATATATTAACCTATAGAGGTAAGAGAAAATAAAAATTCAGGGGGAAAAAAGCTTCCCTTCCACCCGAATCTACCATTTATTTCTCTTTCCTCAATCCTGAACTTAAATCGTCCATTAATACGTGAAAAGGGATTATTTAAAAAATGTAATTAGGCTATTTAAAAAAAAGGATTAAATTCTTTTTCTTTTTAATGACTTTCTGACATAATTTTTTTTATTATTAAAATATAAAGTACGAGTAAAAGAGATAAAACCCAGATCTTTATAGAAGATATGTTGGGGTAAAAATAATGAATAAAACAAAAGCAAGTTTCTATTGATTTCTATTTCACAATTTAGAATAATAAAATGTAAATTCTGCTTTGATATTGATTTATAAAAGATAAAACGAATGAATCTTTTAATCTTTCTCTCGTGTTTCGTTTTTTTTTTTTTATTTTAAAGAGGGAAAAAAGAACATTTTTCTTATGAGCAGTGGATGCGATTTTATCAAAGAAGGATGTTTTGATTTGGGAATTTCTTTTTTTGCACTTTATTGTGAAATATACGAGCATAAAAACGAAGGGGGTGAATTATCTAGATTAAGAAACCAAATTAAGGTATAAAAAGTCGTAAATTCAGAGAGGCAAAAAAAAAACGTGAATAAATATTTTATTTTCTATTGATAAAAACGTGATCCAATTAGAAAATTTTTCTAAAGTTTAAAAAATGAAAATTTTGGAATAAATTAAATTAGTGCCATTCATCTTGTAAAGCAGTTTTTTACTTTCTCTTACCTCTATATATGTTATATAGAAAGTATTGGATTCATGTCAAAAATTAGATGTCGAGATTTTGACTGATATACACGTTTTGAGGTCCCCTAATCTAAAAAAGTGTTCTGTCTGTGAAGAAAATATCTCAAGAACGAAAAGAGCTAGGAGGTTGAAATTTTATATTTAAGTTAGGTACCCCCCTGGGACGCAGTGGCGTAACCAGGGGGGGGCGAGGGGGGGCTCGAGCCCCCGCCCCAGGCGCATTGAGCCCTTGGCGCCCCCCGAAACCGGCATAGGCGCCCTACGGCCTCTAAGATATAGCCTAGCGAATGTGATTTTATCATATTCTTTTCATCGATTGTCTTAAAAAATTGATTGTTTTCTTTTAAAATTATATTAAAACTTGAATTCTACTATTTTAAATGCATTTAATTCCAAAAATAATAAATAACGTATATAGAGGCTTTATAATTAAAAATTTGTTTTATTTTGCAATATATAAGCCTTAATTTGATGTTTTATGGCTGTGGAGATTTACTCAGGATTCGTATAAGCCTTAATATTTAATTTTTTGAAATTCAAAATTTTTTTAAGCATGAAGGAATGGGTCGTTTTGATAACTTACCTACCCCAACATTAAAATAGCCTCCCTATGGGGAAATACATGGTGTTTGTCCTTCAGCTATTTTAATGTTGAAGGACAAACACCATGTATTTCCCCATAGGGAGGCTATTTTAATGTTGGGGTAGGTAAGTTATCAAAACGACCCATTGAGCTATGAGACTGAAATGTTATATTTAAGTTAAACACCCCCGGGACCGTGAAAATAAGCTTTTAATCAAAATCGGCCAACAAGTACTAGTATTTTACTGATGTAGTTTTTCAGTTTTTTTCGATTTTCTCAAAATGAAAGGGCTTTTACCATTCTTCAGGCCCGCCCTAGCCCGCCCGGAATTTTTCAAACCCGCCCATTCCCGCCCGAGATTTAGTGAATGAATGAACGAATGTCTAGCAATTTTTAAATAAAATTTCATTTGCATGCCCGTCGAAATAAAATACTCTATTTTAAAAAGTTTTTATTCTTTGATATTTTCCCGAAAACTGAATAGTTTTGAAATAATCACAGAAGAAAACGACATTTTTCGTAAAATCAAAGAAAAATCAAAACAAAATCATACAGGTGTCATTAAAAAACATGTAAATATAAACAAATTCGCTGAGAAAATTACAGGATGCAAGAAATTTGCCCGCCGAAGGCGGGCAATTGTCGCCGAGGCGAGCAAGGGGTCCAGGGGGGGCCCTAGTTGAGCTTCCCCCCCGCCCTCAAAGGCTGGTTACGCCGCTGCTGGGACGTGACACGAAGTTTTTGAACAAAATCGATCAAAGAGCACTAGTACTTTACTTATGCACTTTTTTTTAGATTTTCTCAAAATTCGCACCGACGATTTTGAATAAAATTCAAAAATCAATGCATTGAGCGTTATAGGTGGTTTATTTTCACGGTCGATTTTTTGACGGATTGGGGTTTTTGTAAATAATTAAATTATTTTTAGAGGTATTTGTTTATTTTTCAATGGTTTTCGATTTTAGCCATTTTCAATCGTTTCGGCTTATAGCCTTCTTCAGAACCTGAATTAAAAAATTTACAGAGATATTATTTATACAATTAGATAACAGTTTTTAAGTTTTCTTTTACCTCTTGCATCATCATTATGTACTTAAAATCTGTTATCTAATTGTATAAATAATATCTCTGTAAATTTTTAAATTCAAGTTCTGAAGAAGGCTATAAGCAGACGACATTCTTGTACCTGCGGGGGGGGGGGGGGCGCCAATCAATGTAGTTACGCCTCTGTTGGAAAAGCTGAATATTTTTTTGCTCAGTAAATAATTTTAAAGAGCTTAACTATATAAAATGTTTATATAGACTAAATTAACAAACATTTAAATGAGCGAGTGAAATGAATTAAGTATTGATCTAATTCAATTAATATTTCAAACATTTACAGAGGTATGAATATTAATAATTAAAGCAGAACGGATATTGGTTTTAATTGTTTATTTTTTTCTCGAAAACATAAGATTAAGAGATATTCATATTTAACTTTCTAAAAACCTTATGTAAGGGATAACTAGTTGATTAGAAGTGAAGCAACCGGCCCTTATATGTCAATATAAGTTGCATTAGAGTTTAATTAAACGAGGTTTTATTTGAACATTTTTTTAGAGGTTTCGATCTAAATTTTAAAAAATCTGGTGTGAATGGTCGCACAGCACCCAACTTTCTTTTACCTTTAGTAAAAGAAGGTTTATTAGTGAAGATATCAAGGCAGCCGAAAGAAATAAAGAAAAATTATATTTCTCTTTGGCTTTATTTTATACAATTGTCTACGTTTGGGGCGATATTCCGGCCTTCATCAGAACAATCATGACTCCTGGTTCAATAGTGATCCAGAAGTCATGACATCAGACGAATGGAATGTTCGCTCCAACAACGTCAGGAGTTGCCAAGAGCCCATCTAAACTCGAGGCAAACAGCACATTGTCCTGATGAAGGCCTGAATATCTGCCGAAACATCCACAATTGTATAAAAGCGAAATAGAAATATTTTTTTCTTCATTGCTTTCGGCTGCCTTGATCTCCTCACTACTCATTATATACGTTCACCCGCTACTCCTGAAATTAAAATGAATTCTGTGCTTGACACACCAGATTTTTTGTGTCGACAAAAGTAAAGTGGTCTTCAGAAGATTTCAATGACAAAATGAGAATATACATTTTAAAGACAATCTAAAAAAAATAATTGATTTTTGAATTTAAAAAAAAAAATCGTTACAGCGAATTTAGAGAAAATCGAAAAAAACTGAAAAAGTGCATCAGTAAAGTACTAAGTAGTACCTAAAGAGTACCTTTGGTCGATTTTGTTCTAAAGCTTCGTGTCCGTCCCATGGGGGTGCCTAACATAAATATAAAATGTCATCTTTCTAGTTCAATTCCTTCAAGCTTTAAATTGAACCCACACACACACAGACAGACTGACAGACTGACCATGTCGCGAAAACCACTTTTTTAGACTCAGGGGACCTCAAAACGTGTATATCCATCAAAATCTCGACATAGAATTTTTGATATGAATCCAATGCTTTCTCTCTATATATATTAACATATATAGAGGTAAGAGAAAGTAAAATCGGAATAACAAAATTAATATTTTTAAATATTCAAATTGATATAATGAACAAAATTTTTAATTGCTTTCTTATTGGGTCATTATTATGTAGGCTTCTAATTTCATTCAAACTTTTTTACTGCCAACATGGACACGGTGAATTTTCTCTAAATATTATAATAATTATGATTTAATAAATTGTTATCAAATGATAAATAGATTTTTTTAATATAAAAAAATGAGTATTATTTATTTAATACATCCGCTGAGAAGTTATGAATTTTTTAGTGTACATGAAACCTTTCAAATTAGCATAAAATCAATTATTATAATAGAGCTTGTTTACAACTGCGTACTTTGGAGAATAAGAAATAATTTTCATACATAAAAAGTAACTTGTGTTATTATTGATTGTTGTGGCGATTATAGGTTTTCAGAATCTCAAAGGACCTAATGTGAACAAAATGGACAAAATGTGAATTCAGGTCCTTTTTCGGGATTCGGGGAATGGTGCTATTTGCATCAGACTAGCAACGCAAACTGAAAATGTAATAATGGGTGCTGTTTTAGATCGTTTTTCTTTAAAAATGCTCGAGTGAGAAATTTCAAGGTAATTCTCTAAGGGGTGGGCAAACATTTTCTACAGAGGGCCACATTGAAAACTTCATTGTTTCCGGGGGGGGGGGGGGGCGTATTAATATGACCTGACGGGCAGTAGTTTGACCACCCTTGCTCTAAATGAACGCGATTAATAATAAATTATTTTGAAATTAAATTACACTAGTCGACAAGGTTTTTTTCACAAGATATCTGATTAGTGAACCTAGTGCATTTTTTCATTCTGAATTCAGATATTTAGTTAGAATTTTTCCATCAGGCACAGTTTTAGAGATATAGAGCAAAATAGATTTTAGTAGAAAATGTGCTCTAAAACGGCTTTTATTTAGAATGTTCAAATTATTTTTAACGGGACACCCCGTAGAAATATGCAGATAGTTATAATACAACAAAATTTTAAGTTTCAGTTCAATTGGGGGTCATTTAGACGTGCCGCAAACGGCTTGAAGTTTAGAAAAATCGAAATTTTTAAGATTTTTTTTTTTGCTTTGGTCACCCCTAATACAATTTTAGATATTCCTGAGTGCAAAAAACATTAAAAATGAAATAATGGGAAAAATATTTACTATTTTCTGAAATGTTTGCTTTCTAGAAGGTTTATAATACTATAGGATTCGATCTCTAGATTTTGATGATTCTCAATGTTCTAGACCTGGGATAACCAACCTGTGGCCCGCCGGGAGTCATGTTGGAGAACCCGGAGCTGGGTCAAATTAACATAAATGTTAATTTAAAGGACAAAGCTCTAGTTTGCTGGCTTGCAATTAACCAAAAAAAAAAAAAAAAAAAAAAAAAAAATTAGGTGTGTGGCCCGGCAGGAAATGTTATTTTTAAAAGACCTCACTGAGTTCAAACAAGGTATTTTTGAAATTATGTTTTTGCATATGCCCCGTATACCAGTCAAGGGCGGATCCAGAGGTGTTTCTCGGGGGGGGGGGGGTAGTTTGGAGTGAATCGTCGCACAGCACACTATTTTTTCTTAATTTCAGTAATTTAAAGGCGCATTCTGTACTTGTTTGCCAGAATATAAATACAAATCAAATTTTTAAGTATTAATTTTTAAAATTTTAAGTGAAAAATCTATTTTTTTGAAAAAAAAAGGTATTTTTTCAAATCTCGGGGGGGGGGGGTAATTACCCCCTTTACTCCCCCCCTTGTATCCGCCCTTGATACCAGTATATATTCCTTCAGTCAGCTTAACTTCCCAATTCTCTTTAGTTTGTCACGATGAAGGGGCAAAGTAGAAAAGTATGTCTCCCTTATGGTGTCCGAAAAAAAAAAAAATTATCGCGGTCGTTGGAATAATATATTACAATGCTAAATTGTAATTATTTTTTTTTTTTTGTTCTTCTTTTTCGTTTTCATTATTTTTACTTTTTTATTTGATATATTTACAATTTCTGTGAGTTCATACATATTTTCAAAAATATAATAAAACTCCTAAAATAATACAAATTTTTTTTCTTTCCTCGTTGTAATTCAAAGTCTCGATAATTCGAATATTTCTCGTGATTCCTTGGAATTCGAATTATCGAGTCGACTGTATATTTATTTCAGACAAAATGAAAAAAGAAATTTTTATCTTAATTGATTAAATCTAGTTAATGTTGTTTCCCTGAGGCCTGATTGGTGGGTTCACACATCGGACACCGGTTTAAGGGCTTTATATATAAGTATGATGATATTAGGTGATAAAAAATCATACAAATTAAAGGACCTGCTGGCGAGAAAGGGGGAGGGTGTGAGTGTTCCAAACCCCCCATTCCTCTGGGGTCTGAAGTGTGACTAGGATATAAAATGCTCACCAATATTTATTGAGAACCACTATCTTCTCAGCAGTAACCAAATTTTTTGAAATTTAGTGCAAATTAAAGACATTTGTCTCACTTCTGTATCATTCCTTTATTATTATTAGGAACCGACCGAATATTCGGTTTCGGTTACGGTTTCGGCCAGTTTCGGCCAAAAATCATGGTTTCGGCCGTAGTTTCGGTTTCGGCCAAAAAGTGGCCGAACCTTTCGGCCGGCCGAAACCAGAGTCTGAAAAAATGGGATGAGACTCGCATCCAAAAAAAAAAATCTGGTGTGACTGGCGCACAGCACACAACTTTCTCTTACCTTCGGTAATCGAAAGTTGTGTACTGTGCTTGTCACACCAGATTTTTTGTGTCGACATGTATTTAGTTCCCGACAGTACGGAACATTTGAATTCAGATGTAAAATTTATAAGTATGGGAAAATATTTATATTTTGTTACCATGGCAACCATTTCTCCTATCCCCCCTATGAAATACAAGAGTAAAGTGGTCTTCAGAAGATTTCAATCGCAAAATGAGAATATACATTTTAAAGAGCATCTAAAAAATAATTGATTTTTGAATTTAAAAAAAAAATCGTTGGAGCAAATTTTGAGAAAATCGAAAAAAACTGAAAAAGTACATCAGTAAAGTACTAGTACTCTTTGGCCGATTTTGATTAAAAGCTTATTTTTCCGGTCCCGGGGGTGTTTAACTTAAATATAAAATTTCAACCTCATAGCTCAATTCCTTCATGCTTAAAATTGAACACACACCCACCCACACACCCACAGACAGACCATGTCGCGAAAACCACTTTTTTGGATTCAGGGGACCTCAAAACGTGAAGATCCATCAAAATCTCGACATCGAATTTTTGACATGAATCCAATACTTTCTCTCTATATATATATTACATATATACATAGGTAAGAGAAAGTAAAAAAAAGGTCAAATAATTTGCACTTGAGGGAGAAAAAAATTTTAGTCTCCCTAAAAAAAAAAAATTAGGTGTTAGCTGTGTCTTCTACACAGCCGGTGGCTTTTTAACGTGACAACGTCTTTTGCTTGATTTCAAAAAAAAATTTTTTTCTCTTACCTATATTAAAATATAAAGAGAGAAAGTATTGTTTTTTTTTTTTTTACTAGTAGTTTGTTTTCATAAATAAACATGTTCAAACATTTTCATTGAAACAATATATGACAGGTGTGGCTTTTTTTTATCCATTAAGGGCGACTTATGTTTAAAAAATGAGGTTTTTCGAAAAAAAATTAATTTTGGAGTTAATTACTCGGGATTTTTTTTATTTGTTCTATTAGAAGTTATCTTTCTGCTCTAAATGACATCTCATTTAGTCTGATCAGATTAGCCGTTCGGAATCTACAGGGGTTTAAAATTTCGAAAAATGAAATCCCGCCGAGTGCTCTCATGCGGTAAAATGACGTCATATCAAAAAAAAGAAAAAAGCCCTGGGGGTATTGAACCACTCTTTCTAAAACTATATTTAGATTTAATGTAGCTTTTATGGTCAAGTAGCTATGCGTTGCACAATTAGGGCTATTTTTCGATATTTTTTGCCTAAAAAATGAGGTTTTTCGAGAAAAAAACCAATTTTGGAGTTAATTACTCGGGATTTTTTTATTTATTCTATTAGAGGTTATCTTTCTGCACCAAATGACATCCCATTTAGTCTGATCTGATTAGCCGTTCGGAATCTACAGGGGTTTAAACTTTCAAATTAGAATTTACCGCAGCGCGGTAAAATAAAATGATAGGAAAAAAATAAATGGTGAAATCTTTAGCTGAAAACTCATTCTTTCTAACCGTATATTTCTCATAATTATACCTCTTAAGACAGAGGAGTTATTCAAACCAATAAACTTTTTCGTGCATGCCCCTCTAACATGCCACTATAGACACATGATTTGTAAGACGTTGTCACGTCAAAAGGTAAAATGATTTTCACGGGAGGGAAAAAAAATTCAAAAAAAAAAAAAAAGTAAAATGAAAAAAAATTTTTATAGGAAATACAAGTTTCGGTTTCGGTTACGGTTTCGGCCGAAACTAAGGTTGAGGCCGAATATTCGGTTTCGGTTTCGGTTTCGGCTGAAAATCTTGTTTCGGTCGGACCCTAATTATTATAAGGTCAGAAGGAGAGGGGAAACTACAAATTCTTAACATCACATTATAAATTTATGGGTATCAAGGGCGGATACAAGGGGGTAAAGGGGGTGATTACCCCCCCCCCCCCGAGATTCGAAAAAATACCTTTTTTCGCAAAAAAATTCATTTTTAATGTAAAATTTTTAAAATTAATACTTAAAAATTTGATGTGTATTTATATTCTGGCAAACAAGTACAGAATCCGCTTTTAAATTACCGAAATTAAAAAAAAATAGTGTGCTGTGCGACGAGTCACACCAGATTACCCCCCCCCCCCCCGAGAAACACCTCTGGATCCGCCCTTGATGGGTATGCCTATGAGTTATTGAAACTTTATTATTTAATTTCAGTATAAAAATTATATAATTTAATTAATTTTTTACTGTTCTAACATAGATAAATAAAAACTTTTATAACAAAATATTTAGTAAAGAATTTAATGAACAATATGACCTAAATTTAAGAGGTTTTAGTATTAAAATATTTTTATGATTTATGATTAAAAGCTTTGTTTTGCTATAAAAGAGTAATGATTTATTAATATATTATATTGTGTGTGGTATGAAAATGAAAAATACTTATATAGGTGTACTGTACCGGTATGTTTTTTTTAAATTATATAGCCTATTGTTGTAAAATCTAAATAAGAAAATTTAAATGAATGCTAAATATTATTATACTGTATATATTTATACGAATTAAAATGAACTGAACGTATTAGTATTATAATTAGTAATTTTGTGTTATAGCTTTTTCTCATTAGATGCTATTGAAATGCACCTAATGGAGTTGATGTCTTTTTTTAATGATAACCCAAAATTTTTAAATATAAAATCTGAAGGATAATCTTGAGTAAAACGATCATTGGAATTTTTTAAATTAAATTTTCGAAAAATAACGCACGTGAAAGTAAATAAAGAGATTCCATTTGTTTACTTTTGTTTAAGCATCCTCAAGGGATCGGTTTTTCATTTAAACCCCTGTTCCCTAAGTATAAAATTATTTAATATCTATTTGAATTAAATTAACCCATAATTGGGGAGAGTGTTTGAGAAAATTGCAACCACGCAAAGGCACTCAGAAATATTGATAGATTTTGAGATGATAAGGAGGGAAATCGCGAAAGAAAGAAATTAGGAAGCTTCTGGACTTGAAACCACTTATCGATATTCCTATTCCTCTTTTTTAAATACAGTGCGAATATGGTAAAATTATGGAATTTTAGATTATATATTGTATAACTTGTTTAAAATTAGATTTAAGGC
Organism: Euborellia annulipes; assembly: GCA_023213315.1. Taxonomy (NCBI): domain Eukaryota; kingdom Metazoa; phylum Arthropoda; class Insecta; order Dermaptera; family Anisolabididae; genus Euborellia; species Euborellia annulipes. Next base: position 64,776 of record JAKCPI010005090.1, on the reverse strand, counting down.
CCTTTTTTTACTTTCTCTTACATCTATATGTATATATGTTAATAGAGAGAAAGTATTCAAGGATTCCTGTCAAAAATTCGATGACGAGATTTTGATGGAAATACACGTTTTGAGGTTCCGTGAATCCAAAAAAGTGATTTTCGCGACATGGTCTGTGTGTCTAGCTGTCTGTGAACAAAATATCTCAAGAACCAAAAGAGCTATGAGGTTTAAATTTTATATTTAAGTAAGGTACCCCCTCTGGGACGTGACACGAAACTTTTGAAAGAAATAGGACAAAAAGTACTAGTATTTTTTCAGTTTTTTTTTTTTTTTCGATTTTCTCAAAATTCGCTCTGACGATTTTGATTAAAATTCAAAAATCAATTATTTTTTAGATGCTCTTTAAAATGTATATTCTCATTTTGTCATTGAAATCTTCTGAAGACCACTTTACTCTTGTACTTCAAAAAGTTTGGAGAAATGGTTGTTATAGTAAGAAAATATAAAGATTTCCCCTTACTTATAAATTTTACATCTTGGAATTCGAATGTACCGTACTGTCGGAAACTAAATATATATCGACAGAAAAAATCTGGTGTGTCATGCACAGAACACTACTTTTTCTTGTGAAGGGTAAGAGAAAATTATGTGCTGTGCGACTAGTCACACCAGATTTTTGTTTTTGATATAAAAAACCGCCATTTACTTTGCTTTTAAACCCAATAATGAATGTCAATAATGTCAACAATTGCTATTGAAACTCACTAATTGTAGAGAGTAAAAATGGTGAACATGTAGTTTGTTTAAGTGAGTTATGGGATGAAAATGTCTAATCTGGGAGAGTATGATTAAAGAAAAGAGGAGGTCAAGGGCCCAGGCGCGTTATCCGCATGCAGTCAGATAGCAGGGCGTGATAATGGCGGCGTTGCTGCATGCCGGGGTATTGATCGGCTGCACTCGAGCAACAAGTTCGAAGTCAAATAGCATTGCCGTAACTGGGGCCGATGACAACCTTACCAATAACATGGCGTGTATACGGACTCGTTGCGATGGCCGAACAAGCTGAGCAAGGGTTTCTTGGTTGCCGTCGTCACCATGCCCGTATCCTGCCGTTGGATCTTATTTGCTTTCTCTACTGATGCCATTATAGAAGGCGGGTATCCTGGTCAATGGGAACCCTACCACTGACAGTTGGACAATGCAACGCGACTGAGCAAATTCACTTAGGTCGATTAGTTGTCAAGTGACAGCCGGCAAATATAAGAGCATGTATACACAAGAGTTTCTATTGCGGCCATATTGTCGGGGGCTGTCATGTAGCTCACTCTACAAAGAATGCAATCAAAACATAAAAGATCGGCAGGTGCTGCCATCTCTAAACAGAAATGTCAAGTTAACTTATCATTTGATTTAAAAATTAAATAATTGTAATTAAGGACAAATCCATTTAATATAATTTGTAATTTAACAAAATATATTATATATATTATGAACTTTTGTAAATTAAAATATATTTTCAATGATGTCAAATGCAAGCACTTGTTTCAGCTTTATTATTGTGTAGGCCTATTATACTTCAATGTTTTCGTTTTTTTTTTTTTTTTTTTTTTTTTTAAGTCTTTTCCATATCTAACCAGAATTCAGTGCCGTAACAAGAGTAAGAAGCGCCTGTAGCATGCCAACATAAATAAAAAAAAAAAGTTAAAATTTAAAAATTTGTCAAAATATCCTAAACATGGGGTCACCAAAATTTATATTCCACAAATCTTTTCTCTCGTTATAATGACAGATAAATGAAATTATAAGTTACCATTAAAAATGAAAGGAAATTGATAATATGATTTTAAAAAAAAAGTGCAGGAGGTGGATTTGAACTCGCGAAGTTTGGTAACGTGAGAATGGAAAAAAATATAGATTTCTTGATGACGAATTAACCACCTAAGCCAACGTTTACTTATTTATGTTAAGGACAAATAAGCCATATAAGAAACATAAAATAAAAGAAGTAATAAAAAAATTTTAATATTTCACATATGATATATCATTTTTCATTATTTTTTATGCTGATTAATAATTTATAACCAAAATTCCAAAAACATGCATAGTTTTCAAATAATTCAATGGACAAACGTCAGATTGTTTATGCCTTGATGTATTTAAACCAAAAACTCTATCTAGCATATGATACATGTCATTAAATCTTGAATTCCCCCTGATTCCAGAGAACTAAAGCCCTTTTAATTATATGTTCTAATTTGGGAGTTATTGGCGATCAAAGTTAAGCTTATTTTCGACCTTAATGTCATCAACATTCAATTTTCTATATTATCGAAAAAGCTTATTTAGCATTGTCTGATTAAAACCAAATTTTTACCAGAGATTTATAATTAATAAATGAGTTTTTTTCTAAAGTTTCATTGAGATTGGTAAAGAAATAAATAAAATATTCACTATTTTGTAAATTGAGTTTTAGAATTCGGGATCCCGGATGTGTAAAGAGAGCCGTCTATGAACCGGCTCTAGGCTTGCATTTGAGATCCCAAATTCTAAAACTCAATTTACAAAATAGTGAATATTTTATTTATTTCTTTACCAATCTCAATGAAACTTTAGAAAAAAACTCATTTATTAATTATAAATCTCTGGTAAAAATTTGGTTTTAATCAGACAATGCTAAATAAGCTTTTTCGATAATATAGAAAATTGAATGTTGATGTCGAAAATAAGCTTAACTTTGATCGCCAATAACTCCCAAATTAGATCATATAATTAAAAGGGCTTTAGTTCTCTGGAATCAGGGGGAATTCAAGATTTAATGACATGTATCATATGCTAGATAGAGTTTTTGGTTTAAATACATCAAGGCATAAACAATCTGACGTTTGTCCATTGAATTATTTGAAAACTATGCATGTTTTTGGAATTTTGGTTATAAATTATTAATCAGCATAAAAAATAATGAAAAATGATATATCATATGTGAAATATTAAAATTTTTTTATTACTTCTTTTATTTTATGTTTCTTATATGGCTTATTTGTCCTTAACATAAATAAGTAAACGTTGGCTCAGGTGGTTAATTCGTCATCAAGAAATCTATATTTTTTTCCATTCTCACGTTACCAAACTTCGCGAGTTCAAATCCACCTCCTGCACTTTTTTTTTAAATTATTTCAAGATAAGGAATTTTACTTTAAAATAAAATCAAAAAAATGAAATATTGATTTATTTTGTTATAATTTTCACATTTAAACTATTTAACTATTTAACTATTTATTTATATGTACAAATTCTCTTAACACATTGAACATCAACCGAACAGTAAAATTCCTTATCTTGAAATAATTAATAAAAACTGTTTCCCTTCTAATTAAATTTTTTTTTTTATTTTTGTAAAATATATAAAATGATATTTCAAATTCTAAATTGCCCTCTCCCGTGAATAAGTAAATTTCCGCTCCCCCTCCCTACAAGTTGTGAGTTGCACGAGGTTTTTATTTACCACCAACATAATCAGTGAGGCCCTTTGGGAGAGGGGGGCTGATATAATTGTCGGGGGCCATTTGCCTTCTCCCCCGTAGCGCCTCATTGATTAAAATGTTGGTAAATAAAAACAGGTCCCCTTTGTTTGGCGCCCTCAGTCCAGTTGCGCCCGTGGCGGGCGCCTGTTTTGCCACGCCCTCGTTACACCCCTGCCAGAATATATATACAAATCAAATTTTTAAGTATTAGTTTTTAAAATTTTATATTAAAAATACAATTTTTTCACAAAAAAAAATATTTTTCTCGAATCTCCGGTGGTGGGGGAGGTAATTACCCCCTATGTCCCCCCTCCTCCTTGGCCCAATGGCAATGACTTTTTTCTTGTGGTTAAAACAACAGCATGTTCAAGTTTTACTGTTGCTAGCGTGCAGCCCCGAACTAAATCCACTGGAAAACATGTGTGTATAATTATTAGACGTAATTACGCCAACAATAAGCAACGGGTGCAATTTTAGAAGCGTGGAAAAATGTTGAGCAAAATACAATATCAAATTAGTTAATTCAATGAATGACCGATTATTTTGCTTAATTAAACCAAGTGTAAAGTCAAAAGATTACTAAAATTGTTTTTTTAATGTTATATCATAAGTCAAATATATTTTTAAATAATTTTTCTGAAAATAATGGGCTGTTCGTAAAAGTATTTCCATCACTGTATTTCATTTTTTCCAGTCCCACATTTTCTTAAAAAAAAAAAAAAATATATCCAAATATAAATTTATATAAATGCCCCTGCCATTTATACAAACAATTCTTTAAAATATTATGGAGATGAAAAGATTAAAAATAAATATTTATAAAAAAATCTTTATTATTATCATAATTAATTTAAGATTTAGACAAATATCATTATATAAAAAGTTGGTCTAGATGGCTGATGTTATAAATATAATCAGGAGAGTTATAATACAAATAATTATGTTAAATATTTTTCGAGATCTATATAGGCCTATATTTGAATAAGATATTGGTATTCAATATACCTCTATTTGGACTTAACTAGTCATAGATATATATGATACGACTGTGAGTATATTTTTTGTTGGAGGGCCAAGCGCCCCTTGGGCCCCGAAATCGAACCCAGGAGGTCGAGGGACCTGTGGCCTGGGGCAAAGATTAACACACCAATGCCCCAGAAAGGCTGGAAATCCTGGGTTCGGTTTTAGGTCATGGCAAGGGCGGATACAAGGGGAGGGGGGGGGGTAAAGGGGGTAATTCCACCCCCCCGAGATTCGAAAAAATACCTTTTTTTCGCAAAAAAATTTATTTTTAATGTAAAATTTTTAAAATTAATACTTAAAAATTTGATGTGTATTTATATTCTGGCAAACAAATACAGAATGCGCTTTTAAATTACCGAAATTAAAAAAAAATAGTGTGCTGTGCGACGAGTCACACCAGATTACCCCCCCGAGAAACACCTCTGGATCCGCCCTTGGGTCATGGGGCGGTTTGCCCACCAACAAAAAACATACAGTCTTGTCAAATCATTCTATCTGTTTAAGAAATAATAGGCAAAAAAGATCTGGTTTGATTAACTATTCCAGATTTTATATGTCGAGATTTTTCCTTAAAATAGTAGCTTTGTCAGCACCAAAGCGGTATATAGAAGTACAGTGAGGGACAATATTGAGTCCCACCCATGCGTTTTCTACTTGTGATTATTTTATCGTTTTTATAAAAGAAAATGAAAATCTTTATTGGAAATTTTCTAGGTTTGAACCATGAAAATTTCCATTAAAAAATACATATTTTTTTAAAAACAATGAAATAATCAAAAGTAGAAAACACATGGGTGGGACTTAATATTGTCCCTCACTGTACCTCCATTTAATTTTTTTTTTTAAGGGGTCGTGCACATATTACGTCACGCCTTTTTTGATGATATTCTAGTCCCCGTCCCCCCCTGTCATGCCACTAGTAAATTTCCCCTCGTGACTCAAACAATCACTCCATTTTTCACTGTTGCGAAAATCATTTATGTTTTTGTTTTTTAGGTGCGAATCTTATTTAACTTTTTTTTTTTTTTTTAATTTTTTTAGTATACGCCTCTCATCCCATCTTTTCTAACTCCGGTTTAGTTTTATAAATTCCCTCATGTCACAATTAGTAACGTTTTGTCCAGACCTCTACCCCTCCCCCCTCCTAAAGCGTTACGTAATATGTGGACGACTCCTAATAAGTAATTAAATTTTTTTATTTATCAAACAAAAAATATCAAACAAGATTTTTTAATGACTTTTTCAGAATCTAAGATCATTTAGAATTTTAATTCAATCTTTTCCCTAATATACGAGGGTGGTCTGATAAGCACTTAGCCTACAAAAGAAAAACAAAAATTTTGGAAAAGTGGCGATTTATTTTTCAATATAGTCTCCTCTTAGTTCGATACACTTGACCCAGCGATGCTCCAACTTTTTTAACCCTTCTGAAAAATACGTTCGAAGCGTATCCAGGGTGTATAATCTGGCACGGGGGGTGTGTTGACTCAGGAAGAGTTGTTCTGCTTCTGCTGGGTCTTCTCGGTCTTCTTTCTTGGGCCTTCCCGGTCTTTTTTCTTGAAGTTCGATTTAATTTTTTTTTGGTACAAGTTTGGTTTTTTTTTTTTTTTTTATATTTTAAATATTTTATTTTTTTTAGAAAGTTTTTTTTTTTGACGTTTTAAGATTTTTTTTTTTTTTTAATTTTTTTAGGTGTTTTGATATATATTTTTTTGACGTTTTGTTTAAAGTTTTTTTTTTTGAAGTTTTGATATTATTTTTTTTTTAGTTTTGATGTAAATTAAGAATTTTTTTTCTTTCAAAGGTTTCGGTTTGAAACCACTTTTTCTGTTTTTTTTTTTTTGTTATTCTCTTTATTTAAATAGAATTTTGATTGGGAAAGCCTCCCTGGGAAAATTTGTGTTCAAGTGGGGGTAAGAATTTCCCAGTGAAGGTAGGGTTTTTTTGTTGGGTTAATAAGAGAGAGGTTATTTTTTAAAAATTTATTAAAAAAAAAACCTTAGTAGGATGAGGTTGAGGGCCTTAGCCTCTGAGCCGAGCGCCTGGTGATGCCGGTGATGTGGTTCCGACCGTGCTGCAATTTTGTCCTGCTGCAATCACGGACCCGGACCGTCTCGGTGCGAACTGGAGTTGCAGTACCCCCGGTGTCGGGTACGTGAAATTCCCACCCTTTGGCGCAGCTAGGACCGCTGGTGCTTCGGGGTCGGCCAGTTAATTTGGTACTGGGACCCTGAGAGAGCCTCGTTATTGCCTGGTCGGTGCCAATGCCAAGCACCGTTGCTGAGAGTGTTGCCTGGTTGCTCAGGAAGCGGGCCCCCTTGATGTGGCCACTTCGAGAGTGTAATAAAGAATGGGAAACGACGGTGCGCACTCGGACTCTCAAGCCAAAAGTTCGGCCACTCAACTCAAATCCCCGGCTAATCGTACAAAGTATATTATAATTTCTAATTTAGCTCCGGATCTCCGGAAATTGAAATTTAAAATAGTTTTTTTTTTTTTAATATTTTTTTTTTTAATTTAACAAATTTAATAAAATTTTATAAAATAAAACTTAATAATAAAAAAAAACCTCAACAAGGGCCGCAGAAGGCGGTCATGTTGCGGGTTTTCTCGAGGTCTGCAAAGTAGGGCTCCGTGGCGGAGATGACCTCCTCATTCGACTTAAATTTCTGCCCGGCGAGTGACTTTATCAAGTTTGGAAACAAAAAGAAGTCTCACGAGGCCTAATCTGGAGAATACGGTGGATGGGGCGGCAGTTCGTAGCCCAATCCGACCAATTTGGCCGTGGCGAGGGCGGAGGTGTGAGCCGGTGCGTTATCATGGTGGAAGAGCACTTTTTTCTTAGCCAAGTGCGGTCAAAACAAAACCACGAGTCTGATCCGGCTGAAATTTCGACAGTAGCCGTCTAAGAGAATGCACTACAAGAAATATATATATATACATATACATGTATATATATATAGTAAATTGCTCTTGCGATACTGGCTCCATCAGGCTGTGAGGCTAAGTACTTATCGGGCCCTCGTAAAGTAAGTTATTAATTATTAAATTCATTTAATTTGTCATCAAAAGTATCATCAAAATAGATATCTTCATGAACTTTACGTATATGAGAATAAAAATCATTTAAATTTGCAAATTCTTGATCACATAGACTACAAATATTGGCAGGTAATGATATTAAGGAATTTGAATCCAAGCTATTTTCTTCTGTTTTCTCCTCGATCGTTTGATGACAGGTTCTTTGATGTTTAACCAAATCTTGACGAATTCTAAAATTTCGACCACATATGTTACAAACAAAGGGTCGATCGCCAGTGTGAATCAGCCGATGGTTTTTTAAAGCAAATGATCGACGAAAAGCTGCACCGCAGATGTTGCAAGAAAAAGGACGGATATCGCCGTGGATGCGAGTATGCTCCAGCCACATGGCTCGGGTTCGGAACTGTTTTGGACAATCCTGTAAAAAGCAGTAGGTCCTTTTTAATGAACTTTCATTTTGTGACTTTGTAGGTTGGTGGGTTCAAAATAATTTAAGGGGCTTCAGGAGGGCACAATGAATCTTTAGTTCGAAACTAATGAGATATTTTAAGGTATTCTTTATGGGGTTGTTTTTAAATGTTTTAAATTCGTAAGCATTTTACATAATAGAATGCTATGTTTTTAATTACGATTAATTAAAAAATATTTTTTTTTAAATCTAAAAATGTAAAAATCATTAATATTCAAAATAACTTTACCTTACAAGCATAGGGACGTTCATCAGTATGTTTCCGTATATGATCCTCTTTATCAGTTCGTTGATGAAATGATTTTCCACAATAAGGACAAACATGAGGCTTATCACCGCGATGTAATCTCAAATGGGAATTGAGTCCCGCCGAATGGACGAATCGTTTTGGACAAAGGGTACAAGCATAGGCCTTAATTCCGCTATGCATTCGAATGTGTACACGAAGAGTAGACTGAGAAAAAAAAATGAAAAAGTAGTAGATCTTCTTTTTGTAAAGTTTGTTTTTATTGATATTTTTTTTGCCCACAATATAAGATAACGAAATTAAAATTTATATAATTCCAATATTTATTAATCCGTAAAAAGTAAGGATGTGGTGCCGGGAGTTGAACCACGGATCCACCAATTTGTACTCGATGTGTCCTTACCACTAGACCAGAGACGGTATTCGGGTATTTGAATTCACTCAGAAAACAATTTTAGAGAAATGGACTCAAATTCGGGGCCACAACTTGATCAGGAGCAATCTAGTTAGAATAATTGAGAAGACATCAAATTTAATTAATTAATAAATAAGAAACTATATATATAATATTTAAGATATTATATACATCGCGTATGTAAGCGGTGAAGGAAATTTATATAATTAAATATTTGAATGAATAAATATGGAATTATATAAATTTCCTTCGCGGCTTACATTAGCGATGTATATAATATAAATTATATCTTAAATATTTTATATATGTAGTTTCTTATTTAAAAATTAAAATTGGCTGTGTGGAGATAATAAATATTGTAAAAAAAACTAGAAATTCGCGCGAGGTTTTATTTTACATATTTTTAAAAAAATGTCGGGGGTTGCCAACTTCAGGTTTAATTAATTTAAATTTAATATAATTCGAAGAGAAGTTGCTGTTGATGTTATGGAATGGAAAAGAATAAGTACAGGTGCAGCAAATGAAGAGAGCCTTTGGATGCCAAATGCCGAAAAGGAGACGTTTCGGACAAAATTTATTCGTCCATCTTCAGTCCTCCTCGTTGGCTTATAAATTAATTAGGCACAAAGTTGTCATTGTTGTTTTGGCACGAATTTGTGCGCTCACGAAACATTGACACTCGCCTGTTTTTATAAAAAAATATACATGCGCACAAATTCGTGCCAAAACAACAATGACAACTTTGTGCCTAATTAATTTATAAGCCAACGAGGAATGAAGATGGACAAATAAATTTTGTCCGAAACGTCTCCTTTTCGGCATTTGGCATCCAAAGGCTCTCTTCATTTGCTGCACCTGTACTTATTCTTTTCCATTCCAATTTAAATTTAATATTGAATATAATTTTTAGAAATAAATGCACCTTTTTTGAAAATACTTTTCCACATTCTTCACATTGTAATGAACAATTTGTTTCATTAGACTGATGAAATTTATTATGTTTCTTTAAATTTTCCATTGTTAAATATTTTCGATTGCAAATTTCACATTTAAATGGTTTATTTCTAAAATTAAAAAAGAAATATTAATTTTTATAGCTAAATTAAAAAAAAATAATAATTAAGTAAAAATCGATTTTTACTTTATCTTACCAATAAATGTGTTATTATATAGATATATATTTATTAATTATTTACATTTTATAAATTAATATTTTGATAGAGATTAAGAATTAAAGAATAATATATAAAATTAAAAAAAATCAGAGTCATTGGAGGGGGGGGGGGCAAATCCCCCCTCCCTCCCGTCCCGTCCCGTCCCAAATGACGCCTCTGCTGTAATATAAATTTCTATATGGCCTCAGATGCCGAAGACTTTAAAAAATGCAACACGTTTTGAGGATTACAGATTCCAAAATAGAGCCCCCAAAATATCTCAAGAAAGAGCTACGAGGATGAAATTTGATTTTTAAGTTAGATACTCTCCTGGTTGCAAAACAGCTTTTGAATAAAACCTAAAGGGAATATATATATATATATATAAATACAGAATTCCGATAATTCGTATCGTCACGTTTTTTAAGCTAGAAATACGAATTATAAGACGTTTTAAGGGAACTCGAGCATAAAAATAATACGAATTACCGAGGAAACTGAAATGTATCGTTTTTATACCAGTTATCGGGATTTTCTCTGGAGACCGGCATGTTTATACCAATCAGCGAGAAATACGAATAATTGGGCTATGAATTATAGGGATTCCATAATATAAATAAATAAATTATGAATATATTCTGGGATTGGGTGCATGCGAAGTCAAAATTTCTCAGGATAAGTTGCATTGGTGGTTATATAAAGGTTGTACAGTGAGGTCAATATAAAGTCCCACCCATGTGTTTTCTACTTGTGATTATTTCATTGTATTTATAAAAGAAAATGAAAATCTTTATTGAAAATTTTCTAGGTTTGATCCATGAAAGTTTCCATTAAAAAATATTTAATATTTTTTTAAAAACAATGAAATAATCACAAGTAGAAAACACATAGGTGGGACTTAATATTGTCCCTCACTCTACATATAAATTTTCTCGGTTTGCGCCACTGCAGATTCTTCATATAGAGTCCGTCGCGGTAGTCTTTCAGAACATTTACATATATATATATATATGTGGATGAGATCATGGAGAGGATTTTATTAACCATTAAACTATAAAATTATCGAATGGTCCTGCTTAAACAAGAAACACATAAAAAACTCTTAACTTCCCCGCAATCTTGGTTGCGGTACTACAGATAATTACTAGCTAATTTTTAAAAAATATGAGTTATTTACAAAATAACCAAATAAAAAATTACCTTTCAGAAAAGGATTCTACTTTATTATATGGATGTTTAATCTTTCGATGGGAAGATAAATCCGATGAATTAGAAAATTCCTCCGTACAATCTGGATGATCACATTTATTGAGAGATTTCAATTTCGAATGGATGACTCTGCGATGTACAGAAAGATAGCTCCATTGTTGAAAATCCTTCTCGCATTGAGCACAAGAAAATAACAGAGGAATTGAAAAAAGATCGGCGGACGGAGTAGAAACAGGATGTGCCAACGGTTTGTTCTTCAAGCCGTAAATGCCATGTGTCACTTTATGAGTGGTGCATCTTGAGTATGTCTCGAAAGAGGCTTGGCAAATATGACAGCGAAATGGTTTGGGCCCTTGGTGAACTTCTCTGTGTTTAATCAAACATAGTCGGTTTTTATAGCATCGCTCACAATATTCACATCGATATAACTTAATAAAATTCTCTAGTGTGAATTGGTACTGAATTTGGGCATCTTTCCGTTGGCATGTTACTGTGTTTCCAATTTCCGATCCGCTTATATGTATCTGAATCGTTTCTACATTTGGAAATACCTAAAATAAAAAAATTAATAATTAATGCCACTACAAAATCTCACTTCCCTTAAAGAAACAAATATCTCAATTTGATTAATTCATCTTTTCTCCTTCAAGTTTGCATGTCTCAAAAATATAATAATCGACTTTGTTCTATATATATATTTCTTCATTAGGGTTATATTATTTGCCCATGATTTTTTTTTAAAGTAAACAATATAAAATGGATTATATAAGATTTTTGTTTTGATTTTAGAGGGTAGAAGGAACAGGAACCGAGGGAACATTTTCCTTAGTTGTGAGAGAAAAAGGAACACATGACAAACAAAAACAAGATTTAACTAAAAAAAAAAAAAAAATATATTTTCATAAAATAAAATTAGTTGTGAAACGAGTTAAAAAATTGTAATAAATTTGAAATTTTACCTGGCCACAGTGGGTACAATAATAGTATTGTTGAGGTTCTTTCTGAGATGCAATTTCATGTATGCGTATATGAGTTAGTAGTCGAGATTTCCGTCCAAAACCTTTTTTACAAATTTGACATTGGAATGGTTTATTATCCATATGAATTGGTAAATGCTCTCGTAGTGTTTGACGATCCAAAAATCGTTTGCCGCAATGTATACAGCCAAATCGTCTCTCATTTTTATGAATTTTCATATGAGTGAAGAGTCCCGATGAAGAAGAGAGCTCTTTGTTACATATCTGACACTTTGTGGCTTTAATTTGATGTGAAAATCTGTTATGGTCGAAGAGAGCCTTTTCATCAGGAAACTCTTCTTTACATTCCTCGCAGGCTAGCGAGATCTGAAAAGTAATTTTTCTAAAATGTTTTCTGGGTAAATAAGAAAAAAAAAACAGACTAAATTAGAGATATTAATAAATTATAAATAATTCTTTATTTCAAAACTTTCACTTTTTGAATATTTATAAAATTTTACAATATATTTTAAAAGATCGATAATGAAAAATATATATAAATATATATTGTATAAACAAGAAAGTAATGAAATTTTTTGTTAAGAGTATTTAGTTATTAAAGTGTACATATATATATATTAATGTATAACAGAGCTCAGGGCTCCACATCTTGCGGGTACGTGAATAACGACCACGAGCTACCCGAGCTGAGACAGGCAGTCCTTCAGTTCTTTGTATGTCTGTCTTTTCCTTCCTCTTTTCAACAGGCGTCAGACCGTGCCACGGGCCGGCCTGTCTTATTTTTTCCGGTCGCAAAAATGCATGTTAGGGTTGGAGGGAAAAAGTGAGGCCCGTCGACCCCGCATTGCGGGAATAAGGCGAGGACAGAAGAAGATATAACAAATAAATAAATAAATATATATATATATATATGCAAAGATAAGTTTTCTCGGGTTAAGTCGCGTGGGGTGCTGAGATTTACTAAAATAAAAGCGACTTAACCCGAGAAAACTTATCTTTGCATACATCCGGTCGCGGAAACCTTCCAGAACATATATATATATATATATTAATAAATTAACCTTGAGACTAGTAATACTTTGGTTAAAAGATATCTTAAACATTTTATACTCTTATTATAATTTAATAAGTTTAATATTAATTTTTTTTAATGAAAAAAACAAATATATAATTGGAAGCTTTCAGAATTAAAAATTTTAAGACTAATTTAACTAATCTTCTTTTAATATCTTGAAAAATTTTCATTATTTACCACCAACACATCTTAGATTCCATCTTCAATTGAATTTGAAATCAGAAAATCGAGTCTTAAGATTCTTTATTTGTGTCTCCATCGCATAAATAATATCAATAAGATATTTTTATTTCAAAAAAATATATATTCTATTGAATAGGTAAAATGCAAAATTTCGCTTTTTAGGTTAAGAAAGGTTCAAGGTGAGCTTAAGATATAAGATGTTTTGGTGTAAATGGGTATTAATGAATTCAGGAATATGACAATCAAGTTTATTAGCTAATATAACGATAAATTAATAACTAATGGTTTAGAGGTGGGTTTATAAAGTAGAAATGGATTTCTGCTATACATTGTTATTAACATTTCCGGTAAAATTATTTATGCCTCTCTTTATTCTTATGCGATTTTTGCTTTTATATGATTAAAAACTTGTTTATCTATTATAGGCATATTTGTAGTCAAAAAAATGCTTTTAAAACATGAATTATTATAAAATAAGTAATAAAAGGGTGGTCTTCTTCTCGGCCTCCTCTCTCAAAATTAATATCTAGAGGATCAGTGGCTGTCCCAAGATTTGGTCAAGGGGGGAGCCTAAAAATTTTTTTTTTTATTTCATTTAAAAAATTGAAATACACTGTAAATAAATTTTATAACATTGAATAATAAAAAACATTCTGGCAAATTTAGAATTTTTTGTTTAGTTTTAAAATATTAAATAAAACTTTTGAATTTTTGTCGGCCCAATGGAGGGGGGAGGCTGGGCCCTTCTGGGCCCCCTGGGACGGCTTGTGTAGAGGATCACTTTATATTTTATTTTTATTTAGAGGATATTTAGGCCTGTAGACACCCCTCACCCAAATTATCAAAAAATATAAAAATAAGAAATGGTGTTAAAATTTAAAACGCTATTTGAAATTTTAATAAATATTTTATATTCCATAAAATTTGAGCGAGAAACAATTTAGCATATTGGTGATATTTATTATAATTGGAGATGTTGAAGTTATTTATTTCTTTGGTATTTCTTGAAAGATTGACCTTCCAGCTAACATTTAAACTAAAGAATCTTTTAATGGGATAGGATCTTTGTAATATAAAAAATATAAGATTTCCTTAAAGAATTAGTCTAAACATTGATGAAGATAGATACATACTATCGAAGTTTTCTAAATAGGTATATAAAGCCTTTTAAGAAAAATAATTATAGTCTTATAAATTATATTCTTTGTTCTACAAAGACGCCTATATTTTTCACTAAATTAAAATCACAGCACTCGGTTTTTAGTATTTTATTAATTCTAATCGATCAATACCGAATGACGATCAAAATAATAAAGTACATACATTTAATAGTTTTGACTTAGGAGAAATTTAATCAATAAAACAGAAAGAAAAAAAATATATATATGATGAAGTAAAGAACGATTTATTTATGACAAAGATTTCTGTACCTCAGGCAAAATGTTTTGGGGTTTAGGATTTGGATTTGATTCACATTAAATTGAGGGCCGGAAATAAATTTAATAAAAATTCATTAAAAAGTTTTTTAGTGTAGGACCATCAATGAAGGTTCAGTAGTTTTTTACTTTCTCTTGCTTATTAATATATGTTAAAATATATAGAGAAAAAGTATTGAACTAATGTCATATCGGGAAGATAGGAGAAATAGTAGCCATGGGAACAAAATATAAATATTTCTCTTTATTTATAAATTTTACATTTTGAATTCTAATGTACTGTGCGCCCCGGGCTTGGCGTAGTTGGTAGAGCGCCTGCCTTGTATGCCAAGGGTCGGGGGTTCGGATCCCAGGCAGTCTGATGATTTTATTTAAACCATTTGGATAATAAATGGCTTAAATAAGAATGCCTGGACCCAAATAAATATAATTATACTATATAAATAAAGGGCGGATCCAGAGGCGTTCCTCGGGGAGGGGGGGGGGGGGTAATCTGGTGTGACTGGTCGCACAGGACACAATTTTTTCTTAATTTCGGTAATTTAAAGGCGCATTCTGTACTTATTAGCCAGAATATAAATACAAATCAAATATTTAAGTATTAATTTTTAAAATTTTACATTAAAAATAAATTTTTTTTCGAAAAAAAAGTATTTTTTTCAAATCTCGGGGGAGGGGGTAATTACCCCCTTTATCCGTCCCCCTTGTATCCGTCCTTGCTATAAATATTAGTATCGTTTAAAGTCTTATATGGCCTAAGTTGCCGAAAAAGACTGGGTGTATGTGTGTGTGAATGGAAAAAAAGTGTGAATGTTCTGTGTGTATGTATTGTCGGAAACTAAAAAACGGGCATAAATATATGTGGACACAAAAATCTGATATGACAAGCACAGAACACATCTTTCAAATATATAGTTTGGAGAACAAATAAACCAGCAATTATTTCTCCATTTGGATACCAAATGGCTTAAATAAGAATGCCTGGACCCCAAATACATATATATCTCAAATAACGGTTATCGTCAAAAGTCTTATATAACCTGAGTTGCCAAAAAGACTGTGTGAATGTGTGTATGAGTGGAGTGTGTGAATGGAAAAAAAGTGTGTTTAAAAAAAAAAAAAAAAAACTCAAAAACCGAAGGTAGAGTTGTGTTGTGGAACCAGTCACATTAGATTTTTAAACTCTTATTTCCAGAGCAAAAATATCCTCTTGAACCTTCATTAATAAAAATTCATGGGTTAGAATAAACTGTGTTTTATTTGTTTAGGTTACAAGGTTTCAGTCACTCATTCTATTTTCAGATACAAATAAATCATAAACACAGATTCTGAACGTACAAAGGAACAGACAAGACAAGACATTTCGTTGGGGACAGATATGTATATTTTGTCTGGTGTGTTCTAATCAACAAAGTTTTAAATATAGGTTGTGGCTGTGTATGTCATTTAAAGAAGATATGGAAGGAGAGGCAGCCAAAAAAAGAAAATTCTCTGAATGCTTTTCCAATCAGCCGGAGACGTTACGGTATGTTTATTACAAACCATCCTCAGTGTATATATAGTCTCCGGCTGATTGGTAAAGCATTCAGAGAATTTTCTTTTTTGGCTGCCTCTGCTTCCATATCTCCTTTAAAAGTTTGAAATAGGCAAGGGCACACCCAAGAACAGATCAGACATCCTGTCGTCACAGACAGAATGTCTTGTCAGTTCCAGTGTGCCTAGAAGTAGAGTATAAAATAAGGAAGAAAAAAAATTTTATAAGATACTTAATTGATAATAATAACGAGATCCCTAATTATAAAAGAATTATAAAAGAATTTTTTTAGTTATGTTCCGCAAAAGCTTTTTTTTTTATATCAATAAAATTTCATTTTATATTAGAAATAACAAAGAAAATAGGAAATTATTTTTTCAGTTTGTTAAAATTTTTATCAGAAGAATTATAAATTGATATAACAATCACCTCGCCTTTTTTATGTAAATGCTTGTGAAATTCGTATTGTTGAAGCGATGTGAATGAGACATTACATTTGATGCAAACAAGTGGTTGACAAGGATGACTGAGAAGTAGTAGTTGACTAGAGAAATGCCGATTGCACACCGAACAAAAGAAGGAAAGTTCAGGATCAGGTTTGATCGATCTGTATGGTCCCAAGGGTTCAGCGTGTGCTTCCTGGGAATGTTCCTTCAGTTCAAATTTATTCTGACTAGAATGATGGCACATACAACATGGAAAGAATTTCACAGGCGAATCGGCATGTGAAAGTGAATGATCATATGTAGCTATCCAATTGAATTGAAGAGTTATTCCACAAAAGCGACAAAAGTTCTGACGCTTGTTCAGGACCTGGAAATAACAAGAAAAATATTAATTACTTATATATATATATATACATAATAGTTTAAACATTTAGATACAGGGAACAGCCCAAAATATTAATGGAAGCTTTAATCAAAAACACTGTTTTTTATTTTCAGTTAAGTTTGTTTTTCAGTTTTTTCGGCATCTTAGGCCATAGAGAAAGAGGCGACGTGGCTTATCGGATAAGCTGGGGCTTAGTATTCGAGGTAAAATTGTACTCGAGTTCGGACCCGGCTTGATGCAAAAATTCAACTAAGTAGAGCGTCTTTACTGGAGCAATGGGAATCCCCTTCAGTTCCAGGCACCTAAGGCCTGACGGATGCGCATGAACCATTCCAAGATTGATCCTTTCTAGGGGTCTTGTACCCGGAGAGTGATACGGGGAGCACAATAGATCTATAAGGTCGCAGTGCGGAGAAGCCCCATGACATCAAATCAATAGGCCATTGAGATGATTCACATTAGTAAGATATGAAAAGTATCAATAATTAAAATTGTCCCAAAGAAGAGAGTATATTTAACAATCAAATAAGCAATTTTATAAGTGTAATGTGACCCGGAGACGATCAATTGAAACTGACAATTGCAATTGTCAATTTGAATTGAAGGATACGATTGATGTATTCAACCATCGCAACAATTCTTAGTTGTTCTGTAAACTTGCTGTGTGTAGTGTTCGCTCTCTTCGAAGTTTATTTCATTTTATGAATTAAAATTATCATTGCTGTTTGGCGAGCAATTGACGAAACGATTGTCACTTGCTAATTACACCGTCAATAGCTGCCCGCCATCAGTGCCCTTCAATCAAAATTTCTATCAATCTCCGTCAATCATTTGAATCGCGTCAATTGTCTCCAAAACGGTCAATAAGTAGCATCAATTGTCAATTTTATTCATCGCTTCCGGGAGGCTTAAGTAGTACTTAGAAAGAATATATTAATTCATAAGAAAATTTGTAAAAAAAAAAAAGACATTAAGCCCCCCGGGAGACTATCAATAAAATTGACAATTGCAATTGGCATTGATGCGACTTATTGACCGACTTGGAGACAATTGACGAGATTGTCATTGAATGACGACGATTGATAGAAATATTGATTGAAGGGCATTGATGAGAGCCATTGATGTCAGCGATTGATGGTGTAAATAGCAATTGATAATCGTTTCGTCAGTTGTTAATTACCATTTTAAAATAAATAAAATACTCCCATCTGTATTTTATTGACTACCGATTGTCCTGAGGAAGGGCGCGACTTACGTCTGAAACGACGGCAATAGAAATAAATTTTTGTCTGATTTCTTTCCTGGCTTCCTACTCATATTTGTCAATTGTACAGCCATTACCTCACTATAAATAAAATAATTTTAATTTATAAAATGATTTAAACAATGGAGAATTGGAGGTATCAGCCAAATTGGGATTGTCCAGTTAATAAAACTCCCAGGATAAGACGTTTCGACCTGAATTTAGAGATCAACTGAAGATGGCCAAATAAATTCAGGCCGAAACGTCTTATCCTGGGAGTTTTATTAACTGGACAATCCCAATTTGGCTGCTACCTCCAATTCTCCATTGTAATCACATCACAGCCACAATCTCAAAATCAAATGAATTAAACTTCCAAGGGCGCGAACACTACACATGGAAAGTTTATAGAATAACTAAGAATTGATGCGATAGTTGAATACATCAATTGAAAAAACACTCAAACTTTCCCATACACACAGTCTTTTCGGCAACTCACGCCATATAAGACTTTAAACGATACCCGTTATTTGTAAATATATCTATTGGGGGTCCAGGCATTCTTATTTAAGCCATTTGGTACTCAAATCATCGGAATGCCTGGGATCCGAGACCTCTACCCTTAGTATACAAGGCAGGAGCGCTACCAACTACGCCAAACCCGAGGGCTGGGGGAGGGGCTTCGAATGAATGTAAATAATTAAAAAATAAAGAAGTTAAAATATTTGTATTATACTCTTTTTTGAACCATTATAGATCGGGCAAATAGTGGTAAGATAGCAATAAAAAGAAAACTACTTCACACTATTACTACTACTACACTACTCTAGGAGACGGAGGTTGATACTTGTTTACATTGTTGTTTTTGTTGCTATTTATTGATGAAAATTTTATTCTAAATAAATATAATAACAATGGTTCTAAGTTCGAATTTTCAGCGAATTGGAAATTTACTTCAACTAAACTGGTATAAATAAATATTGCTGGATATCTATAATCGTAATTTAATAATTGAATTAATATTTAAAACAGACACTTAATTCAAAAAAAGATAATTTGAAGAATAAATGTAAAAATCTCAAACCCAGCTCCGACCGTTTTAAATTTTATAATGCTTCTCCAAATTGTTAGTATTGTAGTTGTGGCTGTTGAGTTGTATCAAGGAAGGTTGCAGGAACAGAGACTGGCAGTCAAATTTTTTCTTTAAATAATTTATTGGGCCAACGTTTCGGTCTCGATAGAGGCCATCTAAGATCGAGACCGAAACGTCGGCCCAATAAAAAATTTAAAGAAAAAAATTTGGCTGGGAGACTCTGCTCCTGCAAACTTCCTTGATATAATAATGCATGTAATGCAAATATTATTGGGGTGATGACACTAAGTTTCGGATCTTGAGTTATTGTTTTAAAACTGAAGAGGCTTCAATTCCAATTCCTGCTCCATTGTTATACAAAATTTTACCAATAATTAAAGAATTATATAATATTAGAAAGAGCATGTACAGGATCAGCAAAAACAAAGTATTTTGAAGGTAAATGACTTAGGGGGCGAAATTCTATTTGTCTATCATCTGTCTTTATGGGCTTATATATATTTTATAACATTATTATTGATGCACAAAAGTCTAGGCATATGGTGAGTTTAAGACAAGAGAGTCTATCGGACAATTATATGCTGTACTGGTATATCATATGTTGTCCTATGAAGTAATTATGAAAAACATATATCCAAATATTTATTAATTCGATTTGACGAAAAAGATAGGAACCGCCGGGAGTCGCACCACTTATCTGCTGATTTAGTACAAATAGGGGCGGATTTAGTACAAATAAGCAGGTGTGACTGCAGGTACCTACCTTTTCCACCTATTTAAATTAATAAATAAATATTCGGTTATATGCTTTTCATAAAAAATTTTTTTGACAAGACGGCTACCATGAAATATCAGCTCAAATGCATTTGCCATACTAATATGCTGAGCTAAAACGCTTGAATATTGAACCAGAACATTATTTGTATTATATATTAATTAGAAAATTATAAATATAAAAAAGAAATAATTATATGAAGAGGAGCCGGAGTCAGAGAAAATTTTAATAACTCTCCAATTTCGCAGGTCTGTTTGGATAGTTTGAATTTCTATTCTTATTATTAAAAAAACCTGTTGAGGGAAGTTTTATTGTAATTAACCTCGTTCCAATTGGTTTAAATAAAAACAATTGTTTTTTTGTTTTTACAGGTTTATTAATCATGAATGACTAGCAAGCAGTTTCGATAGCTTAATTCCATCATCAGGCTTGAAAATTAAGTCAAAATTCTTATTATATAATTGGAAACAACTATTTGTTTTATACGATATATATATATATATCTGAATATATATATATATATATGTTCTGGAAGGTTTCCGCGGCTGGATGAATGTGGAGATAAGTTTTCTTGGATTATAAATAATAATAGTTTATTGTAATGTTAGGGGAGTGTAAAATGAGGTACAACTAATGCCAATTGTCGTTCATCATCTATCTACACCAGGCTTTCCCAATCATCATTTATTATAAAAAATACTTTTGTTAACATTATGATTGTTTCAGCTTCCTCTGAAGAAGCCTTTGTGCCTTCGAAATATTAGGAAATAAACTCATTTGGGAAAATAAAAAAATTTTATTTTTTGTTTTTCCCTTCCTACACCAAGTACTAGTAGGCCCCTACTCTTTGGCCGGTTTTATTTAAAAGCTCATTTTCGCCCCTCACATGGGTGCCTAACTTGAATATAAAATTTC
This sequence comes from Euborellia annulipes, assembly GCA_023213315.1. NCBI lineage: Eukaryota > Metazoa > Arthropoda > Insecta > Dermaptera > Anisolabididae > Euborellia > Euborellia annulipes. The sequence goes on along the minus strand of JAKCPI010005090.1, from coordinate 43,652 downwards.
AACCTCCTAGCTCTTAACGTTGTTGAGATATTTTGTTCACAGACACCACACACACAGACAGACCAAGTTGCGAAAACCACTTTTTTGTATTCATGGGACCTCAAAACGGGTATATCCATCAAAATCTCGACATTTTGACAGGAATACTTTCTCATGAAATATATATTAACACACATATCTATATATATTATATATTATATATATATATATATAGCTAAGAGAAAGTAAAAATTAATTCATTTCTAAATTTGGCATCTGTAATTAAAAGAAATACTTCATTTTTTCATTTCGTTATTTAAAGAATTTAGGTAAATGCACATTAATAATATAAATGGAATAAATCTAAATATAATTTTCTTTATTGCTAAAGTTTAGTTATTTCTCGATATATATATATATATATATATATCATAATTTGTCCATCCAATAAAACAGTTTTTTCAATTATATAATAATTTTGATGTAATTTTCATGATGATGGTGGGCCAAGCCATCAAAATTGTCGCTCATGTAAAGAAAATGGTTTTAATATATAATATTTCTAAGGAACAAGACCAATGAATGGTAGCCGTTTTTTTTTCGTTTTGATTATAAAAAAGTTTTTTTTTTTTTGTATTTGACGAGAATTAATGAAAAGTAAAGTTAAGTGGTCATATATTTAATATGAATTCTCAGAAATACTGATAAAAATAATTGCTAAATTCTAATTATTATAGTTTTTCTTTTTGATTAAAATACATTCATTTTATTTATTAAAAAAAAAAAAATAATGATTTAGAAATAATTTTTCTTTAATCATGATTTTCACCAAATTTTTTTATCATGAATTTTCTTCAAATGAAGGAAAGGTTTTCTAGGAAATCCCAACGGGATGGTTTCAAAGCTTTTTTCATATATAATGGCTTTTAGATGACCTAAAACACCTCCATTTGAGCGAAGGAAAATAAATAAATAATAAAATTTTCTAACCTGTATTGTGCCATCAGGATTAACTTTAACTGAATCTTCCACATCAAAACTATTATAAGAGTCCTTCCTGGGTCGACCTCTTTTTCTTATATATTTTGGATTATTTGATTTAGGCCGTCCTCGTTTTCGCTTGTCAGACAAAATAAGATGTTCACTTAAAGAATATTTATCAAGTTTATTATTATCCTCGAATACCGGTGGTTCTGGCATACAATGCATGAATCCTTCTGTGCATAATGGACAATGGAAGGTTTCAGTATTCGCTTCTGATTCGGTATCCGAATTGGAATTTTCTTTATTATAGGTTTTTAATGAAAGTTGTGTGGTTCTGGAAGAAAAATAAAACTTAAATAAAAATAATTTTACAAAGGACATCTCTTTAAGGTCTACATTAGGAAGGAATGGGCTCTCCTGACCCTATTCCCGCATTGCGGGGTCAGCAGAATGTTTTTTTTGCGACAGGAAGAAATAGAACAGGCTGGCCCCTTGCACGGTCTGACGCCTGTTGAAAATATAGAAGGAAGGGACAGACATGTAAAGAACAGGACTGCCAATCCCAGCTTGGGTAGCTCGTGGACCCCCACTACCCACAATTTCCCCTGAGCATTAGGAAGGAATGGGCTGATTCCATTAATATATATATATATATATATATAATGTGATTCAAAATAAAAAAACCTAACTCTGATTTTTCTTAATAAGACCTGTTCAAATCTATCTTAATGAAACAGTAATTTTATATACATTTTATATGAAATATCTTATACATTTCTAAGTAAATTAAACACAATATCATTTTAATAAATAATTAAAATTTAAATAAAACAAAGACAAATATATATGAATATTTTATCAACGCTAAATTTCTAAAATTTCAGTATAAACTTTCCATTTCAGTTTTTCGCTATTTTATATTATAAAAACAAAATTTTTAATTAATATCCAACAAATCATATCAAGAGATATATATATTATATATATATATATATATATATATATATATATTTCTTTATTTTAATTAAATTGTATCAAATTGATTAAAATGATTTGTATTTCTGTACAATTCACTTAGAAATGTATAAGATATTTCACATTAAATGTTTATTAAATTAGAGCATCATTAAGATAGATTAGAATAGGTCTTCCTAAGATGAAACAAAATGAAGGTTTTGACGCGCAGTGTAATAATGTAATGATAAATTTACTCCGGTTGAGTCACGTTGGTTGTTGATATTTACTCGACGTTTCTGGTCTCTTCTTGGTCTGAACCTGAGAAAATATATCTTCACTTCCACTCAAACGTGGAATCCTTCCAGAACATATATATGAGGACCCTAGAACACAAGGGGTCTAAGTGACATTTTCTAAAATGTCCAGTTTTATTGAAATTATGGTAGTTAAAATAGTAATATTTTGAGTGGTTATTTATCGCCAATTAAGCGCACCTTCACCAACTAATAGATGTGTGTGTTTTTCAAACTTAAACTTTGATTTACTCAAAATATTTAAAATGGCAATTAGACCCCTTGTGTCTCGGGTCTACATAACATAAGGTATATGTGACTGCCCATCGACTTTTCTTCATTAGTTTAATTATAATATTAAATGACTTACATAAACTTTTTGTCAGTTAAATATAAATTTAACACAGTCTCTGCGTCTTTCCAAACAGAACCAGTGCATTTGCCTGATTGTAATTCTTTAACACACATTTTACAAATTTGTTTGGGAAGATTATCTGTGATATTCACCTATAAACAAGAATAAGTGATTAATAAATATAGTATAGAAGTATATACATTCTAACGTTACCTTATTAGTATCTTAATTGTATATAGCTATAAAAATATATAAAAAAACTTATTCTATTTCAAAAAGTTTATTAATCAGATGAGTATCCTTGCTTCAAAAATTTTATGTATATGTAAAAAGTATATTTCTTGGGTTATGGTTTTATTACAAAAGTATTACAATAGTGTATATATATAAATTGAGTATTAGAATAAATCCATAACCCAAGAAATATATTTTTTATTTGGAATTTTTGAAACAAGGATACTGAACCAACAAACTATTTGAAATAGAATAAGCTTTTTTTTAATAATTAATTCTACGTATAGTATTTTAATTATAGATTTGGGAATTTGGCAGTTTTGTCATAATTTTTTTAAAAGATAAAACAATTTTATTAATACGACACAACAGTGAAATCAAAAGTTTTTTTAAATTATATATACAGGTATATAGAGATATAAAATTATACAAATTCTAAAAGATCGTTTCTTCTCTTAACATGTGATAATTTTAAAATAATGATCAAAGTGATTTGAATTATTAAGTTAGTTATTTTTATGAAGATAAAATTAAAGATTAATTACAAAAGCAGCTTGTTAATCCCAAAATAAAATCTGAAAATATTAATTAAACCGTTTAAGAACTTGCCGAATATCGACAAGGAAAATACCATAAATAGAATTAAATATTACCGTTTCATAAGTTCTCATATTAATTTTGGAATTTAATTTTACATCGAGTTTTAAATCTAAGGTGGTCATGATATTCAAGGCAAGTCCTTTTTAAGAATATCTGTTCAATGTTCAAAATGAAACAAAAAAAAAAAAGCTTCATGACCATCCCAGAATTATTCTCAATATATATTATTATATATATTTATATAGGGATTAACTCTTATCAACTTAAACCCCATAGCCGGGTTTTGTAAGTGATTAATTCATTTCCATTAAACATATCAGCTACAGCCACGTTCAATTATTCAAGTGATTAATTTCTATATTAATATATATATAACTTATATTGTCGGTTGAGAATCACATGTGCTCAAATCCATTTTTTTTTTTTTATATAAAATGAATTTTTTTATTTATATTATTATACTTCACTATTCTTTAAACCTATTTATAATAGTAAAGTAGTGAATAAATTAATGAAAATAAGGTAGAATATGTGAAATATATCTCTGTAAGTTCAGCCTACAGTCATTCACCAACTTGGCCGGTGAGCAGAATTGATACTGTATATTTATAATTATTAAAATAACCACTTCTGCTTTCCAAACGACGATATAATTTATACTGTTAAAAATTAAAATATCCTTTATATTTATTTATTTATTCTTACAAAACAAAAAAGAATTGATTTCAAGGTAGATTTAGTAGTTTATTTGAATTTATAAAGATGCTTGTATTATATAAATACAAAAAAAAAGAATTTTAAATTTTAATATAAATAATTAGAATAATCTTGAGGTGGTATACTTACATGATTTGGTATAACATTATTGATTTTCTCTTCCAAACGTAATTCTTTTCCTTGTCGGCTAAAAATCATAAACATAGGCTCTATACTTCCAGTACATAGTCGACAAAGTTTTCCTGGATTGAAATCCTCTTCTTGGACGATTTCGTCTTCACCAACTTCAAAGATTTTCACTTTTTTAGGAGAAATGGGTAATGATTTTTGTGGTACACTTTTTTGTTCATTTTGTTTAATATTTAAATTATGTGGTTTATTATTTAAATTATGTTGTTTATTAATATTATCGGTATAAATTGTTTCATCTAAAATCTTAAAAGAAAGTTTAGTGCCAATTTGTTGTTCGATTTGATTTTGTAAAGAATTTAATGTCTCTTGAAATGAATAATTTAAATTTGTGGGAAGCATATTATTATATTTTAAAGCCATTTTCAAACTGGGATATGTTAAAAGTTATGAAATATATGGTCTTCTAAATATACTTATCAGTAAATATTTATAAACACACATGAGTAATATAACATCACAGATCAAACAGAATCATGCTTGTAAAAAAAAAAACAAGTGAGCAAATAAGTCGAAATAAGTGAATAAATACCTTTGAAAAGTAGTGGGGATGACTTTGAGCTCTGATTGGTTGGCGAATTTGACGAATTATGACGTCACTCAACCAATCAAATTTGTCACTAGGCGGCTTTTTTAAATATTCCTATGTATGTAAAAGATTACCTTATATCAAGCCTTGACCTTATATCGTTTCTCATGTATTCAAGAAATTTTTTATTAAAAATTTATTATGCCAGTTTTATTGTTTATTTTTGTGAATTTAAATTTCCCTTTTTTTTTTTTTTTTTTTTATAAATTCACACTCTTCATATATTTTATGTGGGGGAAGCTAAATAAAAAAATTCCTATAGCTTTATAATTAATTCAAACGACCAGATTTTATTTTGCCACAAATTATTTCTTTCGACAAGTGAATGAATTTTATAAGTTAGCTTTAAAAATAAAGGGAAATTGATAATATGATTTTAAAAAAAAGTGCAGGAGGTGGATTTGAACTCGCGAAGTTTGGTTACGTGGGAATGGAAAAAAATATAGATTGCTTGAGGACGAATTAACTACCTGAGCCACAATTCAATTAATTCGTTTAGGGAGAAATAAGCCTTATAAGAAACATGAAATAAAAGATGTAATAAAAAAATTTTAATATTTCACATATGATATATCATTTTTCATTATTTTTTATGCTGATTAATAATTTATAACCAAAATTCCAAAAACATGCATAGTTTTCAAATAATTCAATGGGGAAACGTCAGATTGTTTATGCCTTGATGTAATTAAACCAAAAACTCTATCTAACATATGATACATGTAATTAAATCTTGAATTCCCCCTGATTCCAGAGAACTAAAGCCCTTTTAATTATATGATCTAATTTGGGAGTTATTGGCGATCAAAGTTAAGCTTATTTTCGACATCAACATTCAATTTTCTATATTATCGAAAAAGCTTATTTAGCATTGTCTGATTAAAACCAAATTTTTACCAGAGATTTATAATTAATAAATGAGTTTTTTTCTAAAGTTTCATTGAGATTGGTAAAGAAATAAATAAAATATTCACTATTTTGTAAATTGAGTTTTAGAATTTGGGATCTCAGATAGAAGCCTAGACACGGTTCATAGATCGCTCTCTTTACCCATCCGGGATCCCGAATTCTAAAACTCAATTTACAAAATAGTGAATATTTTATTTATTTCTTTACCAATCTCAATGAAACTTTAGAAAAAAACTCATTTATTAATTATAAATCTCTGGTAAAAATTTGGTTTTAATCAGACAATGCTAAATAAGCTTTTTCGATAATATAGAAAATTGAATGTTGATGACATTAAGGTCGAAAATAAGCTTAACTTTGATCGTCAATAACTCCCAAATTAGATCATATAATTAAAAGGGCTTTAGTTCTCTGGAATCAGGGAGAATTCAAGAATTAATTACATGTATCATATGTTAGATAGAGTTTTTGGTTTAAATACATCAAGGCATAAACAATCTGACGTTTGTCCATTGAATTATTTGAAAACTATGCATGTTTTTGGAATTTTGGTTATAAATTATTAATCAGCATAAAAAATAATGAAAAATGATATATCATATGTGAAATATTAAAATTTTTTTATTATTCTTTTATTTTATGTTTCTTATATGGCTTATTTGTCCCTAACATAAATAAGTAAACGTTGGCTCAGGTGGTTAATTCGTCATCAAGAAATCTATAATTTTTTCCATTCTCACGTTACCAAACTTCGCGAGTTCAAATCCACCTCCTGCACTTTTTTTTTTTATTCTTAACTCTTTATTATACCTCGCGTGAGGAGGGCGATTTTATAATTTATTTAAAATTTCTTATAAATAACCAAATTACTCAATGACCCATTGGGTCGCTTTGAAAAAAAGAAAATAGAAATTTTTAACAAGACATCTGAATTTAATTTTTTTTTTTTTAATAATGAAAAATTAATTAAAACAAAAATAAAAATTTATAAAAAAAATTATTCTAAATTGTTTTTTAAAGTTAGAATAATTTAATTTATAAAAAAATATTTTTTTCCCACTTGGAAATTTTTAATATGAATAGGTTTGTTCGTTTATCGCCCGACGTGGATGGGCACAAGTAGCCCAAGCCCACATTTCCCCAAATACACGCCTTCTCACCCCCTCTCTATGTGAAAACTAACATAGCTGTCAGGCTACTTTTGGATGCTCTTGTGCTGTTCTGGGGTGTGCTTTGGGCTGCCCCGAAACCTTACCCAGACCTCACCAGACAAAACACGACTGGCACATGTTTTCCTTCAATTGCATATGTTCCCGCCTACTTGTCGATAAAGTAGCAAGCCACTTTACCACCCTAAAAACTCAAAGAAGCCGTAAAGTTAGCAGCAAACCTGGTTTAATTAAAAAATCCCTTGTTTCTAACTTCACTTTTTGTTTGGGATTTTTTGGAGTTTTTTTTAATTTTTTATTCACTGCCTAAACCTTGATCACAGATCAATTATTGATTATTGATGCTTAAAAAACTATTTAGTTTATTGAATAATCCAACACCTCAATAGATAACAAAAAACCTAAAAAAAATTTTTTTTTGTGTTGACGATACATTTGTATTCAAGATTGTATTTGTTACCATAGCAACCATCTCTCCTATCAAGTACAAGAGCAAAATGTGCTTCAAAAGATTTCAATAGAAAAAATGTTCTCATTTTGCATTTTAAAGAACATCTAAAAAATAATTGATTTTTGGGTTAATCTTTACTATAAAGTTCGCTCCCACCAGAGAGCGCTGGCTACATCTGACTAGTTCTTTTTTTGAAATTAGCTCTTCGTTCATGATTCTTTCGTTCTTTTCTTTAAGATGCATGTTTTTTTTTTTTTTTTTAATATTCTTGATGAACATTTTTTGGCGTGATCCTATAATACGGTAAGTAAATTATTGGGAAGTTTTTCAGGGAGAATTCACCCTCCCTTCCCTTTATTAGCCTAAAAGAGGTGTCGGTAAGCCAATTTGATCGAGATATATGCCAAAATAAGGAAAATTTTGAAGAAATACGAGGACCACATTAACCATTAAAAATATATATTTTTACTTACTTTTTTAGGTTTATTTAGGCATGCTATTTGTTTTGTCACTAAGGCCGAGAATTCCCTAGTTTTTTTAAATTTTCTTTAATCGAAGGAAACCGAACTGCAACCGAAGGACCGAAACAATTAGGTCGTGTCCCCTGAAGTTGTTTTGTCACTAGTGTCGACTTCGGTTCGGTTTCGGATCGGTTCGGCTCGTCTCAGTTCGGTTCGAAACCATCCAGTTAGAAGCTATTCGGTAGCCCTTAAAAAAAATTTTCGGACCCTTCGGGCCCGAAAATTTTTTTAAAAGCTACCGAATCGCTTCTAACTGGATGGTTTTGAACCGAACTGAGCCGAGCCGAACCAAACCGAACCGAAGCCGAGAATTCCCTAGTTGTTTTGAATTTTTTTCTAAAAATAAAATAACCGAACTTAAAACCGAAGGTCTCGAGCCGCCTCCGGCGGCTCTCGGACAAGGGATCCCTGCAAGTTCTTTAAAATATTCTGGATGAATATTTTTTAATCTAAAACAGAACCGACCTTAATTAACCGAAGGTCTCGAGCCGCCTCCGGCGGCTCTCGGACAAGGGATCCCTACAAGTTTTTTTAAAATATTATTGCTACCAAATCACTTTATTATCTAAAGGAAAACCTAACTGCACCGGACCGAAACAATTAATTCAGGACCCCTGCAAGTTGTTTAAAAAAAAGTAGATCCTTACCTTAAGACTGACTCTCCTCGGCGTGATCCTTCTCTGATGGCGGGTATAAACAATTTTTTTTCCAAGGCATATTGTGTTGAATATTTTTATGATTATTTTTATTTTTTTTGTTTTTTGTTTATTTTTGTCTCAGGAATATGTTATATGTTGAATATTATCATGACGATTTTAAAATTAAATTTAAAGAACGAATCACAAAGTGGGAGAACGAAAGAATCGTGAGTAAAGCCCGCCAGCGCTCTCTGGTGGGAGCGAACTTTATAGTAAAGATTAGCCGATTTTTGAATTTTAATCAAAATCGTTGGAGCGAAAAAATTTTTTAATAAAGAATAAGAGAAAATTTAGGTTTCCTTATATATAAATTGAGATGTTCAACCTCTCCAGCCTGTAATCTGCGATTAACTTTATAAAAAAATAGTTTATTCCATTTATAGAAAAAGCATGGGGAGTTATATGGGAATCTGCGCATTTAAACAAGATAAGATTTGCTGACAAGGATCTTTATTTTCAAATAAGTTATTATTAAGAGCAAACACCTATCTAATAGAATATATATATATATATATATATATATTAAAGAAAAATAAAATAAATATCATTTATTACTTAAAACATCTTGTTCCAAGATTTAATATAAATAGAAGATTAAAATTAAAATATAAACAGAAATATGATAGAAAATCTTCCTCAACAAACTTAACATAACATAACATATATATTAGGGTGATTCTTATTTTGGGCTTTTTCGATTTTTTTTTCAATGGTAGTCCTAAATCGGTTGCAAATCTATAAAAAAAATTCATTCCAAGTTTTAGCTCTTAATTTTAATATAAACCCGGAAGTTGTGTTATAACTTTGGAATTTTTCACCTCATGTACTAATGAACAGATCATGTCGGCAAATGATAATTCTTATAGAAAATTTAACGTTTTACAAAAAAGATCTCTTATGATTTTTTTCCAACTTGACTGGTTCAAGCCTTATTCGAGGTCAAAATCAAAGTTCTAGTTAATTTTGACTTCGAATAACGCTTGAACTAGTCAAATTGATGATCTGTTCATTAGTACATGAAGTGAAAAATTCCAAAGTTATAACACAGCTTTTCCTATTTTATTTCCATTAAAAACTTTAACTATGGGAGGTCCGGGTTTATATTAAAATTAGGAGCTAAAACTTGGCATGAATTTTTTTTTATAGATGTGCAACCGATTTAGGACTATCATCGAAAAAAAAATCGAAAAAGTCCAAAATAAGAATCACCCTAATATATATATATATATCGTATATATATATTAAAGAAAAATAAAATAAATATCATTTAATGCTTAAAACATCTTGTTCCAAGATTTAATATAAATAGAAAAAAGATTAAAATGAAATTAGTTAAAATACAATTTTTTTAAATTTTTACAATTTTTTAAATTTAAATCAGAGAATATCAGGGAATGATTTTAATCTATAAAACAGAAATTTGATCTTAAGGTAGCAACTCTTCGAAGTGAATATGTGTTTTTCTAAAAAATTGTACCGCGCTAACTTGTCGCTAACTTCAATCTGTAGAACTTTCTCTTACCCTATTTTTACACCTGCTATGAATCACGTGTAAATTTGCCCGTCCACCGGCACCCTGCCGGCACCCAAAGCGAGAAAAACAAACACCTGGGAGCGGGCAAGTGCTTACCAGGCTCCGCCCACTTGCTTGAGGGGCGGGACTTGGGAGCTTGCCCATGGATGCTCAATTTTGAACCAAACATCTGGGAAATTACCCGGGGTTACCCAAGGATAGAATCAAACTAAGAGGAAGTTACCCTAACTCCGCCCCAACTCCGTCCTAACTCCGCCCACTTTTTCTAATCAAACGACGTTTGGGCGCACATTTTGGGCAATAGGTATCCAATGTGCATCCAATTGCAATAAACGAACAAACCTAATAATAATTGTCAAAGTGTTGGTCGTCCATTTTGGCAGCTTCTCTGACATGTTAAAATTGTGCCGGCCTGAATTCTCATCTCATCTTTTTTTTTAGCTCAGTTTAAAGGTAAATTATATTATTTCTTTTGATAATTAATCCATTTCGCATGATTTTATTATTTAATATATATTTCTAACAAATTAAATCATTTTATGTGTATTTGAGTTCTCAAGTTGCCTAGTTAACCTTTCATCTCTTTTCATATTTCTTATTTCTTTATATTCTTTAATAATTCCTTGATTGCATTTCTTTATTTTAATTTCTCTAATTATTTTCTTAAATGTGAGTGAATTTTAAATATAGACTGTGTTCCAAATTATCAAAATCAGACTGACAGATTGACAGATTACAGGTAATAAAATTTTAATATAATTCATTTTTTACTTTCTCTTAATTACACTTGTTTCTTAATTAAAAATTTAAATAGATAGTATGTTTTATTAATTTATAGGATGTCTTATTGTGATGTAGTTGTAATCCTAAATATTTTTTCCACAAAAAATAAATTTCCAAATAGTTTTGATTTCATTTTGGAATCAGATAATATTCATCTTTTCCCCTTTTTAAGCTTCTTATTTTAATTATTAAACGATTATTTATAATGCTGACATACTCATGTATATATATATATATATATATATTTAGAAAAAATCAATTTTTATATTTCAAATAAAAGATGATTTTCTAATTTGAAAGAAGTGAGAATGGATTTATCAAAATCATTTATGAATTTATATCCCCATTTATATATAATGGATTCCTCTGATTCTCATGATTAATAAATAAAAAAAATTTTCTCTTTTATTTTATTTCTTCAACTTTTGGTCTCTAATCCTGTGATTTTCAAGTACAATTTAGTTAAAACAGGGTGACTACAGACCTGTAAAACCTTAAAAACCTGGACATCAGGGATTGAGTAACCGTCTCATCATCGATATTTTTTGGATTCATTATCATACAGTGAAAAGAAGTGCATTATTCAATCATTGATTGAAAAAATAAATTTGTTAATGCTTAAAAGATACAAGTAAAGTTTTTTGGCTGCTCATTTTGTTAAAAAAAGATGAAAACATACTCTAGTCATTTTAATTACACGAATAAAAATTTTAAATCATGGAAAAATAGAAAATTTCTCTGGAAAACCTGGAATTTATCAGGGAAATTTCAAATAATTTCTCTGTAACCACCCTGTACAGACACTTATTATTAGTATGCAATTTGTGCTTGAAGACAAGGATTTTTTACTCAAAGTTTAACAAATAAAATATAATAGAAAAATGTTATATTTATTAATATTGCTTATGATCCAAACCAATATATATATATAAAGTGACTAGGTGATCTAATTAAAAGCTGGTTTCATTCTACCAGATTTCAAATATATATATATATATATATATATATATATATTTTGCTGTTGAAGTGGAGTCAGCCAAAGGAAATAATAAAAAACAATTTTTTCTGTCGATGTTTCGAGCGCCAATCACGCTCTTCCTCGGGACAGTCTAATGTCAATTTTTATGGATAGTAGTAAAATGAGTATCATTTGACATCAATAAACTGAACTTGACTTAATTTTATTTGACTTTTTTGATTTTTTACTTGACTTAAGTTTATTGATGTCAAATGATACTCATTTTACTACTATCCGTAAAAATTGACATTAGACTGTCCCGAGGAAGAGCGTGATTGGCGCTCGAAACACGTCGACAGAAAAAATTGTTTTTTATTATTTCCTTTGGCTGACTCCACTCCAACAGCAATAGTTAACCCTCACAGCCAGTACAAAAATAATTGTATATATATATATATATATATATATATATATATGTTTATTTTTAATTGATTTTGATAAATTCACCCTTATAGAGGACATTATGGACAGCTCAAGAAAAACACTTAAATTTAAAAAAAACACGTAAAAATATTTTTGTAAAATAGTGAATCTTCCTATTGGAAAACATCGATCTCTCTCTGTATATATATATATATATATATTAGGGGTATGACTTTTTTACAACCTCGTATCCCTGTATCATTACATGATGAACTTTTACTAAAGGTTGAATAAAATCTTACTTTCAAGGTGATTTGATAAAAAAACGTCACGCACAAAATGATTTGAAAATTTTATATATCAGATTTTTTGCCGATTTTTTGAAGTCACTCTAAATAGATACAAAATTGAACACAAGCTTTAGACTCACTTATATAGGGTCATTAGAGACACAAGGAAGTCAAATATTCTAGATAAGGTCATTGCTGAGGATGAATTTCACTGGGGGTTGTCCTTGTTGAGGGAGGAGTCTTAGTAGATTTCTTCCATATCTTTGATTGCACCCACGCTCACAGCATTGGTTGTTTCGGGCAATGCTGATTGGAAATTCATCTTTTTCCAGTGGGTTTTCAAGCAATTGAGCTCTGCTGATTCAGAGCTGCAGATAGTTCATCAAAATCTTGAACGTGAAAGCATTGGCTGCTGATTTAATGATCAGCCCATTAGTAAGAAATGAATGGACGAATTTTGCGCAACCTTTTGCGGATTTCAGGCATCAGTATAAACGAAAGAAGGGCTAGAATGGCACGAGAGGTCCAGCATGCATTGCTGATATTTCGAATTTGTTGAAATTTCACGAAGGGGATTTCATTCCTCTCAGCGAAGTGACAGAAGACACGAGTGAGGTGGTAAAGAAACTTCATGTCGTCTCTTCAGCCGCCTGTTTCCTTAATTTTAGTTTTAACGTTGCTGAAGGCTCCTTTCAATTTATTATAATGGCTAATCAAATCCTGCACAAAGAAGTAGTGGATGTTTGGTGATTTAGTCAAACCATGGAGCTCATCGCCCATGACAACAAGTATAAAGAGATCCAGCACATGGAGCTGGCAACTAATAAACTTGGGTTTGGGGTACCTTTCTCTTCGAACATTTGCTGCAGCCGATCATCGCCTGCTTTTATTTAGAATAATAAAAAAAAATACTAAAATTTGCTTTTATAAATAGAATTGATATAATTTATCATTAAATCTTTATTAGAAAAATAAAATATATAGCTATGATTTTGGCTTACCCCTTCCCAGAGGTTCCCTTACCCCCCCCCTCCCCCCAGGATTTTCTAGAGGGTTCTGAAAGTTATAATTGACACCAAATTAAGCAAATTAAGCTAATTAAAACTCAACTACTCGCTTTGAACACCTCCCTTATATACCAGCTTATACAAGACTGCGACTATTCAACCTAAAATTTCAAAGTGGTTTGTGCGTGACCTTTTTTAATAGTTTCATGGAATAAACGTTATTATAGTCATTAATAGGCAAAAGTTCATTGAGTCGTGATACAGGAAATCTTTTTAAAAAAAAAAAGTCGAAAAGTCATATCCCTAATATATATACGTGTATCGTATCTTATCTTATCTCGTCAAACGAGCAATGTACGTTTATTTGTATGTTTGTTTGTTTATATATAAGCATATCAGTTCTCGAAAACGGCTCAAACGATTTTTTCAAATTTTAAACTTTTTAGTTTTTTCTAATTTTCTCAAAATTCCCTATAAGGATTTCTTTCAAATTTTAAATATTTTCTTATTTCTTCTATACAAATCAAACTGCGCCCCTCGGGTACCCGTACTTTACTGGTGTACTTTTTTTAGTTTTTTACAATTTTATAAAAAAAGACCGAGCTCCGACTAGGTCAACCCGGAGCTATATACTTATGAGATGAAGATTTTTCGTAATTCTCTCTTTTTTATTTTCTTTCTAGTTTAACCTGCTAATGCCTGCCTGCGCTTGTCCGCTCGATCTTTAAGCATCGCCTTTAGTCGTGCAGAGAGGGCTTGACATGGATAACAGGGCACATGTCGCTCAGGCACAGGATTCCTATAATTTCTACATTTTGGTAAGTACATTTACATTTTATAGTTAGATACATTCATTAAGGATCAGACTATAGATTAGAATAAAAGGTTTTCGCGAGAAATGCATTATTTGGAGATAAATCCCTGGACACCGTACTTCCTTAAACTTTATTTATAAAATCATAAAGAACAATTGATTTCATTAGATTCAGTGGGGTCATTTGGGGGGGTGGCAGGGGGGGCATTTGCCCCCCCCCCCCAAGGGCTCTGATTTTTATAAAATTTTATATTATTCTAAATAAAATGGTCCAAAATACATCTACGAGTATACAAACTGTACAAAATTAAACAATTAATTAAATTAAATATGTTTTGGCTAAATTTGAGTACCCATTTGTAAGTAAATTTTAAGAAAAAAAAAAATGTTTGCCCCCCCCCCCAAGAAAAAATTTGCCCCCCCCAAGAAAAAAGTTGAAATGACGCCACTGATTAGATTGCTACACCTCTAAGGGATAGATTCTTAAACAATTTCTCTTTTGCAGGTGTGTGTTTCCCCAGTGTAAGTGTGATCAGTGCTCAGTGTTAAGTGTTAAGTGTTCACCTAGTGCAATCAACTGGATCAGCTCTACGAGTGCAGGGATGGATCAGCTCTACGAGTGCCGGGCAAGGGGCTTCGAGCGACCGTCAACCCCTTAGGAGGTAAATATTTTATTCTCTAGACATACACACATAAATCCAAAAATATATAAATGATGTTATTCTAATTTCATTTTTTTCTTTTTTGTTACAGATTCCTGAGGGTCAACAGAACAAAGGTATATTAAGCATGGTGCAAGAATATTAAAGGGGGTAGATTAGATTAGCTTTTGAGGATGTACTTTTTTTAGCTGACACAGAGAAAGAGCCTCTTCCGCTGCGGGATTTCATTATCATCTTCAAAATACCCAGGGCTTAAGGTGTGATTGCTAAACGAATACAAATTTAATTGTATTCACTTTTTGATATTTATAATTTAGAAAATTTATTTTTATACGTTAAATGTAGTTTAAAGATTTAAATCTAGAGGGGCAGAGGGTGCACCATGCTAACGAGAGGGATTTTTTTTTGAACCTGTAGCCTCTCCTCGTGAATCTAATAGTGGAAAAACCAACGTGAATACTTTCATTTTAGCCCTCTGTTGGATAGTTGTTGTTATTAGCTTCAGGTGTGTATTATCTTTTAGCTAGTTCGTTTTGTTAGAATCCCTTGATTTGTTCTTTAATTTAGAATCCAAATGGAGAGCTAAAATGAACCATATTCTCGTTGATTTATTCCATTTAAAAGGAGATGTGGTCAGAACTGATTGAAAGATCGAAGCCCAGGTTCCAAGTGTTCTTGTGTTTTGCGAAAAGACGTCTTTTGTTGACGCATCGGGAGTCTGATATCTTTTAGTATCTTTGAGGGTGGGTTTGAGGTGGCTCTATGAGTAAAGCGAGTCAGGGAAGGGTTGCCGTTTCTTCAGGAATAGCCTGGAGGGTCAAAATTGCAATCCTTGAGGCTAGGAACCCGAGGGCTCCACCGATCTGATGGTGGAGACGGGGTTACAAATCTCTCTCTATTGCCTTCGTATTTTGTGTTAGGCTAGGTAGGATCTCTTCCAAATTAGCCCCCGCACTCGTTTGCTCGTAATCCAAAAAATCACACTCATTCTCACTGATAAGATTTCATCAGATTCCCGGTTCACGGTTTAAAAATATATATATATATATATATATATTCATCAAATATATATATATATATATATATATTATTTGTATTCGGCAAGCAAGGGATAATTAATTATTTAAAACCTTCTTGCTGTTCTTTTTTTATTAATTTCATTTACTACATACAGTTTTTGTTGTAGTAGATGAAGATATCTTTTTTGGTGTTTATTTAGGTTTATGTGAGTGTAAAAAAGTGAGAGAAAAGAGAAAATTTTCAATATTTTTTGGGAAATTTAAGGTAAAACAAATAAATTAGAACACTAATTCATAATTCTTATAAATTAACTGATTAGAATTAAGGCTAATTAAAATTTTTTTCCAGGTCAGGAATTATAACATGTTTATTATAACACAATTGAGACATTTAAATATTTTCCATAAGTAAATAATTATTGTTGGGAAACTAAAATAGATAATTTTTTTGGTGTTTACTTTTAATTAGGGAATATTTGTGTGAGAAAAGAGAAAAAATCTCACAAATGAAAGGTAAATAGTTCACTAACTTGATATTCTCATAATTAACTGATTAGAGTCAATACTTATTTAATTTTTTTTTAGGACGACTCATTTTCACAAATAAATAATAATATTTATCCAAAAGTGCGACGAAAGAAGTGGTCATTTCAGATAACTTGTAGATGATCTTCTAAAATATAGAAAACATGAATGAAATCTCAGAAAATTGACAATTTCGATCCTCAAGCAAAAAACCGCCCAGAAAAGAATTATATTATATATACCACTCACTCATACATTTTGCAAATTATTTCCTGTGATAAAATTGAAACAAGTCGAGCAGAAGTTGCTCGAAGCTGAAGTTGAATTACTTAGAAGAAAAGAAAATTTCATCCACGTAAAAATTCCAACATTCAAGAATTGAAATTGACTCATTTGTGTCTTTTACTGGAGGGCACCTTTCGATCGAGATTTCTCGAACAACGTACGAGCTAACATTCCTCCTTCACAGTTCCTTAATCTGTAGTTTGTCCTTCTTAGCTATTCGCCACCTCATTCAAGAAACTTTCTCTAAATCATTTGGACATCATTTACTAATATTAAAATACTAGTAGATCGAAGAAAGTCCTAGAATTCGTTTCTTTTTATTTTCTACCACTTTCAAGATACAGTGAAAAATAAACTTTTTTTTAAATGACCACAAGCTGCTAGAGTAAGGCCATTTATTCACTGGATCGAAGGGCTTTAAAAGAAGATGAAGATAATTTTCGGGGGACTTGGAAGGAACCTTTACGTGGTGCCTCCTAGTAACGTTGTCTTATCTAAATGACTCGGCTATCCTTCCAAACAAGAACAAAATACCTCAAACAGAATTGTAAAAAGATGAAATTATAAAGCAGCCCGATAAAAAATAAAAATTGTGTATATTGTTATAACCTCAGGCCTTCCAAAAAAGGACGCTTTATTCTCTTAAAATTTGAATCGTTTCTTACAAAATTTATATAAATCTGGTATGACAAGCACAGAACAAAACTTTCATTTACCGAAGGTAAAAGAAAATTGTGTGGGAACTGCCCTTCTTACACATTGTGAATGCCTTAAGGCTCGTTCTCACTAGTCAACTTTTGTTAATCAATTTTAGTTGGCCAACTAAAGTTGAAAGCGACTCGAATCACTTTTCATTCACACGTTTCATCTGAAATGGATCAAAAATTTCAGTATTTGCAAAGGCTTTGAGGGTAGCGAAGTGGGGAATACCGTTACGGACTGGGCGATCCAAGTGCGCGAAAGCACCTCGGGTAAATAAACGGGGATCCCGATAGGAATTTCAAATAATAATAATAATAACAACATATACATATAGGTAAGAGAAAGTATTTATTGGAGATAATTGGGTGTCTTAAATTTAAATTAAAAACAATATTTAGCAACAAGTAAGACATTTTTTGCGTGTTGTTGACGCTCTCAATTCAAGCCATTGTTCTTGATTAGGCACATACATCTCGGCAGGCATTAAAGCTTCCACGGGAGGAGGTGAATCCGATCCTAAAGAAAAAAAAATATTTATTAGCTAGATCTTTTTATTTTTTTCCTGAATAAAGGTTTAGTTGTTTCAAACAAAAAGCTCGTTTCATTTTCTGAATCTAGACATTCATTAAAATATAACTTGAATAAAAATGTTTACTAAAGAGATTGTAAGTTTATTATACCAAGGGCAATTTCTAAATGTTAAAATGTATGCGCATTTGCCTGCATCTTTCAGTTTTGTGTTTTTAAGTGTTTTTCATGATGTACCTTTTCTTTGAGGTTTCTTCTTTTGAGGTTTTGTTTGTGTTATTGGCACTACGGCATCCATATCAATTCTTTCCCCAGGAAGGCGTAATAATAATCGAGCAACTCCTTCACAACGTCTTAGAACCTAAAATTTACTATAATTAGACAAAAGTTTATTAACGATGTTGATATGAGAAGTGGCTGTTCAACGATTAGATTAATATTAGAGAGAATTGCAACCAGACAGAGGAGTCTCTAATGAATGAAAATCTCAATAAAAGAAAACGTTTCGGCTTTAATTAGGCCATCTTATGACAATAGTTACAAGTTATGACAATATTGGCAAACTCATTAGTGTCTGCATGCATTGTCTAAAAATCTGGTGTGACTGTCGCACAACATACAACTTTAAAAAAAAAATTTTTTAAATGTTCCTATAAAGTACAAGAGTAAAGTGTACTTCAAAACACTTTTAGGGCAAAATGAGAATATACATTTTAAAGAGCATGTAAAAAATAATTGATTTTTGAATTTTAAACAATTTTGGTGGAGCGAATTTTGAGAAAATGGAAAAACCCTAAAAAAGTACATCAGTAAAGTACTAGTACTTTTTTTGGAATTGGTGCAATTCTGTCTGGTCTTGTCTTTTTTGTTCAAGTAGCCTATGTCCGGCCTCATCTCTCTCGCTTTACCCCCCTGAACTTTTATTAGTATATAATACCTGATGGGTTTGCAAAATTTCAAGTAAGGGAGATTTAAGGCAACTCTGGTTAGATAACCATCCAGGAACTCCTCCAAAATCGGCCAATAATTGAAGAGCTCCTCGTTCACTAAAAATAATTAATAAATAAAATTACAGTAATTCAATGAAGTCACCGGCTGTTGGTTTATGTAAAGGGAGATGAGCAGGTCCAGTCAAAATTAAAAGGCCCCCGATTATTTACAACATTCAGTGAGACGTTTCGGGAAAAGTTTATTCTCCCATCGTCAGTCTTTTAAATTGTGTATGTCCCGGAGTTGTCAAATGGGGATAATACATTCATTATGTATTATATTACTATTTACAATAATATATAATATAATAAATTACTATATAATACATAATAATGTATAGGGCCCATTTGACAACTCCGGGACTTACACAATTTAAAAAAGACTGATGATGATGGCAGAATAAAAGTTTTCCCGAAATGTCTCGCTGGATTGTAAATAATCGACGGCCTTTTATTTTTGGCTGCTCCTGCTCATCTTCCTTTACATAAAATAACAATATATTATTGGAGGAAAAATATAAATACAGTATTTTATCAATAAAATGGGGACAAAGAATTTATCATCTCGACAACACTTATATATGGACCCTGTTATGCAATGGTGTGTCAAAGACCAAACATTGAGCTTTTGAGAAAATCAACAATAAAGTTTTTTGTTTACAAACTTGGATTATATGTAATTTTTCTTGTCAATTGTGACAAGTAACATTAAATATAATTTTTTTATGACATATTTCATAGTAAAAATACTATTAATTAAAGCATTTGAAACAATATTCCGTGCTTAACTCAATTTTGAATTTTTTGGTCTTTGACACACCACTGCATAACAGGGTCCGATATAGTCTATATATTTATCTACTGTACATACTTTTGAATTTATATTTAATCAATATATCCTTACCTAAATTTAATTCGTTGCATGTATATATGATCAAGCCAAGCTTCACATACTATACTCATTACTCGAGAAGCGAGAGTTTCTTGCGCAACGGAAGAAGGTACAGATTGAACAGCGACCAAAACAGGGCTTAACACTTTATCTGAAAGAACAACTTATAAACTAAATGCATGGAGATAGTATAATAATCAGAAAGGATACCTAAATATATGGATACATATGAACTGGTTCCCGAGGGGATGACTCCTTTTGTAGCTCCTGGAGGATTTCTCCAATATTTTCCAAGAGGAAAATTCATACGTAAATTAGCTAAACTATAAGTGCGACTCACTTCTGCCATCACTTCGACGCATAAACTTGGAGCCTCCTAAAAACAAAGTAATTAGAATGAAATTCGTTAGTAAAAAAAATAAAGTTACCCACTATTAATTTACGATGGTTTTCTTCCACTTCTGACACCAATTTGGCTCTCATTTTTCCACAGACAAGAACATGTTGGCTGGATATATCACTCAAATCCCCTAAATCGGCCATCTTAAGCATTTTAGTTTTCTCCAAACATGATTCGACTTCTTGATGTGTAAGAATAAAGAAAGCACCCACGGACCAACCATTGGCCAATTTCCTTGCTTTTTCACAAGCCCACAGTCGACACATATGCAGCGTGTGATCGAGACGATGCAAAAGTACAATTTGTTCAACGAGAGGAAGTTCATCTGGAGGCGATCCCAGCAACCATTCTGGAGTTTTTTCACAGGCCATAGTCAAAGTAACTAATAGATGAAATGTGTTGGCAAATAGCTCCCCAGTGGCATCTGTCTATTCAGAAAAAATAATAGTGTTTAATAATAATAAGATTGATTTTAGGAAGTTGTTTTTGCTTTTTAATATATAATACCTGTTTAACTAAGCATTGACGAAAAAGGAAATCCCATTTGGTACTTGTAACATGACATACTAATCCATCAGCAAGTGCTTGAAGTGCTGGAGAGATTTGAGGACTTAATTCTTCTAAAAAATTAAATATCGCCATATAAAATTACTATGCCTTTTCTATAGGTCGTAGGAAAGGTTGCGATCTTGTTTTATCTTCAATAAATATTTACAGTGAGCGCCAAAGTTAAGTCCCAGCCATGCATTTTCTACTTGTGATTATTTCATTGTTTTTATAAAAGAAAATGAAAATCTTTATTGGAAATTGGTTTGGTTTGAACCATATGAAAATTTCCATTAAAAAATACATAATATTTTTTTAAAAACAATGAAATAATCACATGTAGAAAAGGCATGGGTGGGACTTAATATTGCCCTCACTGTACAAATGTTATTAATTTCCAGTGAATCCTTTAGAGTTGATTTTAACTTATTCATTGTTCATTCAGCTATAAAACAGTTCATTAAGTTATTAAAAAAGTTTTCTCTAAAGGCCTCCATACACCATCGATTATCCTCAAGGCCCGGCCTGAATAGTACACGCCTCGAGGAAATCCTCAACGTAGTAGCGGCCTTGAGGCCAAAAAAATCCTGAATGAAATTCAATAATATTTTCCTCGACGAAATCCTTGAGATTTTTCCCTTGAGGACGCATTTCAAATGTATGGAGGCCTTTATTAAACTAGCTCCTAACAACCAAATTTGTTTAGCAGTAAATTCTAGTGTTTATTGGTAGTCGATCTTTTTCTAAATAAAATATCCATTAAGCACGAGTTGTGAAAATTTTCATATTATTATTACATATATTATTAAATTGAAGTGAGTCATTATAAAAAAATATTTTTAAAAGTAGGTTCAGGTCTAGGGGTTAAGTACCTGAGACGTAATCAACCTTCAACAGGTAGGCTCGACTTCTAGTATTATATAATAAAATATAACAAAAAAGCAACTAATAATCCAAATACAATATACGAGGGACATTCAGAAATAAAGAACGCAAATGAGCACACATTGTTACTGGTGGTGAGACTTGAGTTTCGCACATCACTCCAGAAACAAAGCGCCAATCAATGGAATAGCACCATTCAAATACTCCAAAAAACCGAAAAAAGCCAAACAGATTTTGTGCACCAAAAAGATTATGGCTATGGCTTGGCGGCAACTGTGTATGCAGAAGGCATAGAAAAACTTGCAAAAGCATATGACAAGTGTTTAAATTTAAACGGCGACTATGTAGAAAAGTAACCTAAGTATCAAATAATATGTAAATAAAGATTTACTTTTTTTAAATCAAATTTTTATTATTCTAATTGGTTATTAAAGTTTTTATACAAAAAAGTTCTGTACTTTCCGAATGACCCTTGTATTTATGAGTAATACCATGTTTAATTAAGTCCAGTGCAAATGTTCTTAGATGCAAAGCTTTATCAAAGTCCTCCACTCCAAGACATCTGCCTGAAGACCACCAAAGAACCACATGGTCCATAAATCCTCCTGCAGTAGTCCAGAGAGTTTGTGCATGGAATTCTAAGGATTTAGATACTGCACTACGGCGAGCTCGGAGTATACCTGAAGAATTTCAATAGAAACTAAAGCTATATCTTATACTATTATATTAAACGAGCAAGGACACCATTTCTCGAAGAAAGCTGTAGCGATATTTTTCCATTTAAAATATATCGTCGATGGAAAATTGTATTGTATCAAGTCCATTAGGTAATAATTAGAGATAATAGAACTTACATTGTTTTTGTACATCTTTTTTAAGTTAAGTAAAAATATAATCGAATGATATTTTTATGTACTTAAAAGCCGAGAGGAGGAGGATTTGGTTCACTTATATCACTAGAAATATCTTGCCTATGTTAACTAGAAGACTTGATAGAATATGAAACAAGGCCAAAATATTTCTCTAAATGAAATACAATAAATTTATTCAATAATAGTTCAACCCTTTTGAAAATTACTAGTATAAATGTAGGCTGAACGCACACTAATTGAGCAAAAACGTTTTGCTCACTGCCATTGCACACCGAATGAGCAAAACGCTCAATGGCAAAACATGACTCATAGAAAAGCATTGAAAAAACAGTTTTAGGCACGATTAGTAAAAAACATTTTGTCCAAAAACGTTTTTGCTCAATTGATGTGCGTTCAGCCTTAGGTTCTTATTAGATTCGATGAATCTTTGTGTGAGTGGCGCAACCAGTCGAGGGTTTATTCTTTTAACCCCTACCCCTCCCCCATAGAAGAAAATATATGAGCATAATTTTTTTTTTTTTTTTTTTTTTTTTTAAAAAATTTTTTTTCTTCTTCCTCTCCTCCCCCCTCCCTCTTTTCTATATTTTATTTAAATAAAAAATTATTTCTTTTTTTTTTTTGTTTTTTTTTTTTTATTAAAAAAACAATAAAAAAAAGGAAAACAATTATTAAAAAAAAAGAAAAAAAAAAAAAACAACCCCCACCACCAAAAAAACCAAACCCATTTTTTTTTTTTTTTTTTTAGTGTTTTTTTTTTATTTTTTTTTATTTTTTTTTTTTTTTTTTTTTTATATATATTTTGGTGGGGGGGGGGGGGGTACGGGAACCCAAAAAATATAAAAAAAAAGAGTGTGGGTGGGGGGAAAAGAGGGGCTGGTTTCCTTCTCCAACTTATTAATTTCAACTTCCAGCCCAAACTATCAACGAATATATTTTTTCATTCAACGGACTGAACAAGGCCTTCTAATCCTATATATTTTTTAAATTAAGGATAAAAATAAATCTCTATATATTAAAATAGCCATTTAAATTGATGATGTGAGATGTACCTGATTTTTTGTGTTGTTTGACTCCGTTTTTGCCCAACATATGAGGACTTACTATGGCCACCTGTTCAAGCATGGAGACAGCAAGACGTTCCTCGTTGTTGGCCAGACAATTCATTGCTTTGACCACTTCACCTACGGCACATCCACCGATGGTCCTCTTCTTCTTGGCAATTGCCTCTACTGGTGATACGGCAGCTTCCGGTCCCACCAATTCTCTTAAAAAATAATAAGTCTAAGAAAAGTATTATAGACTAATTCGTGCATATTATAGAATTAGGATATTTGAAACTATAATCTAATGTATTTTTTTATCATGTCTTTAGCTAAAACCTGCAGATTTCCAGACTGGAGTCACTCTTCTCACTAGGGCTGGAATGATGATCAACGGGTCTCGTCTCAAGTTTTTGCGAAGATGAGTTGCCGAATGCTAGGAGTAACGAACGGACTAAAAGTCGACAGCAGGACTCTGCTCGTTGCTGACATAATACCTACAAAAATATTATTAAATCCAATACTACCAAGGTATATACTTTTTTTTAATTTGAATATTTGTTTATATTTTTACCTGTATGATTTTAGTGAGTGATATTTTACGAAGTGGATGCAAAAGAGCAGGGCAGGTATTGAGACATAAAGGACCGAGGCCTTGTGATTCGCCTAAGGAGGCTTGCAATTCTAGTAGCTGATTATATTGGTTGATTAATCTAAAAGAAATCACACAGACAATTTGATAATGACTATTTAGTTTTCACGTTTATACTTTTTATTGAATATAATTTTAAGTTTTTTTTACTTTCTCTTACCTATTTATATATGTAATATATATACCAGGTATATAGAGAAAGTATTGGATTCATGTCGAGATTTTGATGGATATACACGTTTTGAGGTCCCCTGAATCCAAAAAAGGGGTTTTTGCAACATTGTCTGTTTGTCTGACTGTCTGTGTGTTTGCCTATGGACAAAATATCTCAAGAACGAAAGAGATATAAGGTTGAAATTTTATATTTAAGTTAGGTACAGTGAGTGCCACAATGAAGTTCCCACCTGATAGCTAGAGCCTTAAATATATGGTATATGGTGAAATAATTTTAAATTTGAAAAGGCAAAATAAAATTATCTGTACCAGACTTTACGTTTGACCTTTTCGGTCATTAAAATTATTTTACTTTACATCATATACTTAAGGCTATACTATCAGGTGGGGACTTAATTGTGGCGCTCATTGTACCCTTCTGGAATGTGACACGAAGCTTTTGAACAAAATCGGCCAAAAATAACTAGTACTTTACTAATGTACTTTTTCAGTTTTTTTTTTCGATTTTCTCAAAATTAGCCCCAACGATTTTGATTAAAATTCAAAATTCAATTATTTTTAGATGCTCTTTAAAATGTATATTCTCATTTTGCCCTTGAAATCTTTTGAAGCACACTTTACTCTTATACTTCATAGAAAAGATAGGAGAAATTGTTGCCATGGTAACAAAATATTACCGTAGGTCACCAGTCACACCAGATTTTTTTTGAATAACTTTCATAAGTATTTCAGTGAAATATTTTATTAACTTACTTTAAAATGTCCTGAAGGAATTGTTCAGACAAGGAGGAAATCTCCAAATGATTGATCCATTGATGTAAAAGAATATTGATGGCCTGTTGAAGAACCATAAGTAGTCGCAAGCGAACTAGATGCATCCTTTGTCTCCAAAGGTTGGATTTTCCTACAAAGATGAGATCATTTTTTTTTGGAGATTGGCGATCCAGACGGGGACACAGAGACAGATGGCCAAAGGAGGCTACCACTGGCTCGGCCAGTTCCAGACATACACTTAGGTCCTGCAAAAATAATAGAACTCAATTAGATATTTATAATATCCCGCACTGAAAAGGAATTGAAAACCGACAAGTTATATTAGACGGAACCTGGATGGAACTAACCAGAAAATTTTTACAAATTTGTTTTTATATTTGTCCTGAATTGTTTTTTAAACTTAAAAATTTTCTTATTTTTTAAAAATAAAATATTATTTCACTCCCTCTCCCGAGATGACTCTACAAAAATTTAAGGCCCCCATTACAGCAGAGGAGCCAAATTTGGAAATAATATTTCCTTCCAGGCCACGCACTTAATTTTTTTTATTAATGATTCATGATGTATTGTGTAGTGATGGACAATATTAAGTCCCACTCATGCGTTTTCTACTTGTGATTATTTCATTGTTTTTAAAAAAATATTAAATATTTTTTAATGGAAACTTTCATGGTTCAAACGTAGAAAGCTTCCAATAAAGATTTTCATTTTCTTTTATAAAAACAATGAAATAATCAAAAGTAGAAAACCCATGGGTGTGGACTTGAATATTGTCCCTCACTGTACATTTGGTGATATATGCAATAAAGTTAGCATTTAAGTTCATTTGACCTCTAGGGGCCGCAACATAACTGAATCATTTATTTGAGAAACCCCATAAGTCACATTTTTGGCGAAAATGAGTTTTTGTAAAAAATCGATTGCTACGGTATGTTGAAGACTCATTGATTGATAAAGAAAAAAAAAACAAAATTCCTGGCTGTATTAAGAGGTCTGGAGGAAAAAGAATATTACATGTATTTGAGAAACTCTACAAGTCAGTGAGTGAGAAGATAAAAAAAAGCTGCAAAACTACATCCCAGAGGACGTAAAGGAGTTCTACAACGACATTTTAAACTGGCCGTCAACAACAACAAATAATGATGGATCATGATGACTGTTGCTAGTGCAACCTTCCAATAACTACTAATTTAATTCAATTTTATATTATAATGTTTTACTGTTTGATCCAAAGTACTTTTATATCATTTATTTTAAAAGAATTCATGCTCTTGGCATCCAATTATACCATATTTAACAAAAATATTTTGTTTTTAATCTATTTTATGTTTATTCGAGAAATCCCATAAGTCAACGAAATTTAAAATTCAATATAAATTCATGTATAAGTAATCCAGGGTAATTGAAGAATATTGACAGTGTATTTGATATAGTAAAAACGAATAAGCCTGTAAAAATGTCCATCTTTTGTCATTACCAACTTTTATTCAGTTTTTTTTTCAATTTCCCAAAAGTTGCTGGGGGGGGCCGGAAATTACCCCCCCAAAAACCCCTTTCCGGCCCTGGTTGGAACTCTGACATTAAAAAAAAATATGGATTAAATTAGATTAAAATAAATTTATTAATTCAATAGAATAATCGTCTATTCTCACTTCGCTATCATAAGCTTAACCATTCACAGAGAAAAAATAAAAAAATAAATGAAGATTCAGGGGCGTATATAGAAATTTTTTTCGGGGGCCCGAACTCAAAAATTTTTCTACGGAAAATTTTTTTTTTAAGAAACTATATTTTTTTTCACACGAAATTTTTTGGGGGCACAACCATTTTTTCTATTGGGGAACCAAACGTTGATCCATCAATCTCGGAAACAATTTGTTGCGCTGATGTCTGTATATCTCTATATATGAATATGTTTGGGAAATTTTGGGGGCCGGCCCCCCGCCCCCCATAAATACGCCCCTGTGAAGATTCATTAAAATACCATAAAATTAAAGACATGTAATAGGGGTCTCCTGAATAGAACACATTACATTGATTAAAAATTCGCATCATAATCATAATTATGACCCAAATTTTGTTTGACGTTTTGATTGTTGTGAAAGGAAGTGAGAATAATAATCGAGTTTTTTGTTTTTCTCCCAAAATGAGTTAAATTTAGGAAACATTATAATGATTATCCAAGTTTATTTAGAGTAATATAAACAGAGATAAATAGGCATCTAGCTTACTTGTATAAAAGCGACTAAAGTAGCCCCTTGTTTTGTAGTGAGTAAGGTCCTAAACCGCCAAGTTAATCGATTGGACGCCTTCTCAAGAGCCTGGCAGTCGGAAAAGAAATCTTGATCGAACGTCTGTATCGAAGACATCCAGCCGGACATTCTGCCAAAGGCCGACTGGCCCTTCTGAGCCTAAGGAATCGATACCTGTACCAGTCGGTGCCAGTTAACCAGGTGTAATTAAATTAAGGTCACCTTTAAAGTAAATAAAAGTATATAGCCTATTGACATTGAAGACTATCAAGTAAAAAAACTCTGCATCTCTTTTTGAAGTCAAAAATCTATTTTATTTTTACTTTCTCTTACCTATGTATATATGTAATATATATATAGAGAGAAAGTATTGGATTCATGTCAAAAATTCGATGTCGAGATTTTGATGGATCTTCACGTTTTGAGGTCCCCTGAATCCAAAAAAGTGGTTTTGCGACATGGTCTGTCTGTGGGTGTGTGGGTGTGTGTGTGTTCAATTTTAAGCATGAAGGAATTGAGCTAGGAGGTTGAAATTTTATATTTAAGTTAAACACCCCCAGGACCGGAAAAATAAGCTTTTAATCAAAATCGGCCAAAGAGTACTAGTACTTTACTGATGTACTTTTTCAGTTTTTTTTCGATTTTCTCAAAATTTGCTCCAACGATTTTTTTTAAAATTCAAAAATCAATTATTTTTTAGATTCTCTTTAAAATGTATATTCTTATTTTGTGATTGAAATCTTCTGAAGACCACTTTACTCTTGTATTTCATAGGGAAGATAGGAGAAATGGTTGCCATGGTAACAAAATATAAATATTTTCCCACACTTATAAATTTTACATCTGAATTCAAATGTTCCGTACTGTCGGGAACTAAATATATGTCGACACAAAAATCTGGTGTGACAAGCACAGAACACAACTTTCGATTACCGAAGGTAAGAGAAAGTTGTGTGCTGTGCGCCAGTCACACCAGATTTTTTTAATATGAAGTCAGATTAAAAACTGGGAATGTGAAAAAGAAATATAATCTCTACAAGTTCCTTTTCCTTCTCTATATATCATATGTTAATATGATAAGCAATACTTCAGATCTCAAAAAATTCCTTTTTCTTCTCCTTAAACATATGAACATATTACATTACATTCCTTTGTAAGAAAAAGGCATCTTTTGAGTTTTTAAGTATTGCTTATTCTTTTAATTCTTTTAATCTTTCCTGGTTGCCATTGTTTTAATATATCAATGACTCGAGAAATTTGTGAGAAGGTTGTAAGATGATCACTTTTTGACAAAATCCTGTTGTCATCTGCGCAACAGGGTGGTACTTTATTACTTCTTTTACTTTATTATGCTTATTCTTCTTCTGAGATATGATAATATATTGAACACTCTTGGTTTTTGTTTTTTAAAATAAACAAAAGTTTGCTGAAGAAAGAACTTGAACATCAAGAGAGTTGATAGATCAGAACCTTAAAATAAGATTAAGTAATAAAAAATAAATTACAGTAAAATAAAAAATCTGGTGTGACTGATCCAGGGAATAAACTGATCGCCCAGCACACCTTTGGTAAGAAAAAGTTGTGTTCTGTGCTTGTCAACATGGGCGTACCCAGGGGGTCCTGGGGTGGGGGTGAGCCCAGAAGGCTCCCCACCTCAAGAAAAATTAAGACAATATGGGACCTTCCAGGTCCCCCGGATGGTTCCATACCCCCCCCCCCAACCAAATTTCCCAATATCTATTGGGGGTCCAGGCATTTCTATTTAAGCCATTAGGTATCCAAATGGCTTAAATAAAATCATCGGACTGCCTGGGGTTCGAACCCGCGACTATGGGCCTAACTAGAGAATTTGGCTGGGAAGTGGGAAGGGGGGGGGGCATGGGACCAGCTATCCTCCGGTGGGCCTGGAAGGCCCCATATTTTCTCAATTTTTCTCAGGGCAAGGAGCTCCCCCTCCGGCACTCCCCTAGTTACGCCCATGCCCGCGACGTTCGGTATAGAAGGTATAAGTATAGAAGGCACGCTACCAACTACACCAAGCCCTAGGACCCTTCATGATTTAAATTGAACACAGACATACAGACAGACAGACCATGTTCCAAAAACTACTTTTTTTGGATTCAGGGGACCTCAAAACCTGTATATCCATCGAAATCCCGACATCGAATTTGAAAATTGAGCAAGAGCATTCTCACGGGGATTTAGAGAACTTTCTTTATATAATACCAATGAAACCAATGTAATGTCTCTTCTTTCACTTCTATCTCTGACTCACTTTATTCTTTAAACTATTAATAATATTTTATTACACAACAACCTGTCAAAATTCAATTAATTTTTCTCATATTTATTTCTTATTTATATAAATTAATAAAATTATCTTGGCCTATTATATTATTTCTTACAAATTAAATAATCTAAATCGAATAAAGATATAAAATAAATGAAGTGATGTGACATTTGATAGGTATAAATGATAGTATATTTATATTATTTGAATTTAATTTATTAAAAGAATAACTTGGAAATATTTATTGTGTGATTCAAAATGCATTATGCACCACCACCGCGGAGGACACCAAATAATTTCACATATGTTAGTTCTTGTGTTAAATATATGATATTCAAACTCAACTTTATATTTTGGGTAAGTTTAATTTCTATTTAACAAAATTAATATATAAAATATAAAAAATGTGGATAACTTCAGATTAACAATTTTTAAAAAAATTTTCATATTAAAAATTAAATATCATTATAGACATAATCTGCTTTGAATTATCTATAATATATCATTCAAAGTAGTATTTGCACACAAGTGCATTTTTTTAAATAATTTTTTTATATATAAAATAAATGAAAAACTTAAATGAATCCTTTATTACTAATTAGTGATATCAAGTATGTATGAGTAATCTCTTTGTTAGGCAGAATTAAAATGGAAGAAATTAAACAGAAATTTTCCCACTCCTTATATTACTTTGACTTTTTTCTTTCTCTTGCCTATTTAGTGAGAAATTCTATTGTTTTTATCACCTTTTACTTTCCCTTACCTATATATATATGTTAATATATATAGAGAGAAAGTATTTGATTCATGTCAAAAATTCGATGTTGAGATTTTAATGGATATTCGTTTTATTTTTTTTAACACACACTTTTTTTCTCATTCGCACTCACACTCACACACACATTCACACAGTCCTTTCTGCAACTTAGGCCATTTATAGACTTTAAACCCCAAAAATTTTTTGCAACATGATCTGTCTGTTTGTGCGTGTGTGTGTGTATCTCTGTCTGTGAACAAAATATCTCAAAATCGAAAAGAGCTAGGAGGTTGAAATTTTATATTTAGGTACCCCCCTGAGACGTAACACGAAGCTTTTGAACAAAATCGGCCAATAAGTACTAGTACTCTACTGATGCACTTTTTCAGTTTTTTCGATTTTCTCAAAATTCGCTCCAACCATAATAAATAAACACCACGGAAATCCAATACACAAATAATATGCATACAAGGACTAAATAGTGATTAAACTTTATATATGATGATATGAGTTAAATCGATTCCATTAGCATGATGGGAAGTAAATAAAACCCTATTTCTAACAAAGTCACTTTTCTCCTTTTAGATTTTCTTCCAAAGCTTAGTAATACACAGCAGAAGAAGCAGGGTCAGCCAAAAATAAAAAGCCTCCGATTTTTTCCAACGAGACGTTTCGGGTTAATTTTATTTATTAATTATTTTATTCTCACTTATATATTAATAAGTCTGATGGACCAACTCGCCAGCACATATGATAAATTTACATGTATTACCCAAACGATCAACTCCAGGATTTTAACAATTTTGAAAGACTGAAGATGGGTCAATAAAATTAACCCGAAACGTCCCGTTGGGTTGTAAAAAAATCGGAGGCTTTTATTTTTATCTTTCTTTTCTTTTCTTTTAAAATCAATTTTTATTTTTAGCTGCATCTGGTTCTTTTCTTGTTTATAGAAAAACTGATATATATTAATTCAAAATTGTAAATCTCTTACTTTTTAATTTCAGCTATTCAGCGGATTACTAATCGGAGTGGGTCTCTACTCATTTGTTTACAAATGGCAAGCCACAGGGCTATTCAAGGTAGAAACTGTTTACGATGTCGTTCTCAACATTTCCCTCGTTATGGTGATCGCTGGCGCCGTCATCTTCATCGTTAGTTTTGCCGGCTGTGTCGGTGCCCTTCGCGAAAACACATGTCTTCTTAAATTTGTGAGTTTTACAATCAAGCTTATCTCCTTTCCCATTTATTTACATGAGTCCACTAGTTAAAGTCATAAAATAAAATTTCTAGTTATTTATAAAATCATAATACCAAATTTATTTAAATTTTAGAAAATCATTGTTTGGATTAAACATGTTGATTAAAAAATAATAGTTGAAAGGAGCAGACAGAAAATAACGCCATCTGTTATTTCATTAAAGCCGAAATTCTTTCCTAAACAGAGAGATTCATTTCGTGGAGACTAATTACCTGGCTGCCTGCTCCTTTCATCTATTATTATTTGAATACAACAGCCACTTTATTTCTCCATAAGTTGATTAAAATTATAAATAGATGGATAATTATGGACAGGAGGAGGCAATACTCTGTAAGCAGGTTACAATCACCGGAGACGTTTCTGTTCTTTTTATTTAAGAACCATCTTCAGTCCTTAGATTGGAGAAGTATATACGGTATAAGTGCACTGAGTTAGTCAGTGTTAACATTTGGCATATACATTGTTTTTCGTCATCAAATTATTACAAATGTATATTCTCAGGTCAAAAATTTTACGATGATTAATTACACTGGTGAGCAATTATATATACTTTTCCAATCTAAGGACTTTCTAATTCGAGATGAAGGAAGCGAACTTAGTGATTAGTAACCAAAATAATTGAACTGATCTACAGCCGTCAAAAATACAGAATGTGTGCGTAAAATTCTATAATTTATAATTCCATGAATTGATTTTAAATATATTATTCTCAATGGGTGGCAGAATTGCTAACAAAACAAAAACCAATTTCTTTCCCAATTGTTTTCTTAGATAAGATAAGGAAGGAAATAATATTTTTAAATAAAAATATTTTATAATAAACCATTTCTTTAATAATAGGTAAAAGAATTTTATCAATTTCCTTATAAGTTGTAAACAGGAAAGGAGATAAAATAAGTTGTAATTGATAACTTTCCATTAGCCTAATATAATACTTAATCAAAATATAAAGCATTTAAAATCATAAAAAATATATAATATCATATTACCCCCGTATATAATTATTTTCTTCAGAGCATATGTGACCGTTCACATGAAAAGATAGCAAATCTTCACCGATATGAATTTTTAAAATTTTGGTTATGAAAAACCTAGTTTTGAGAAAATTTAAATTTTGTTTGGTCCCTTTTCTCTTATATAATCTATCTTGTTTTTTCAATTTTTTGATATAAAATATATTTCTGATGAATCAAATATTTCATCATATAAGAAGAAGAACTAGAGAATCGGAATCAATAATAAAAAAAAATGCATTTTTTTTAACTTTTTTAGTAAATCGGCTGCCTCTCCTGAAAATTTAGCCCAGTGAAGATTTGTATCAGGAATGAAAGTTGAAGAAAATCCAGAAAACGCAGCCAAAATTTTTTCTTTAAAAATATATTTGGTACCTTTTCATGTGGACGGTCACATATAAGGGATGGAGAAGCCCCACCTATACGACTTTGATTGCCTTTTTTAGGCAAATAAGGCCAATTTTTTTTTTTAAAATAAAGATCTTACAAAACTACAATTAGTAAAAGATGTTGGCGAGAGTGGCTGTTCAACAGATTAGAATAATAGACAGGAAGAGAGGAGGTCAGCCAAAAGGAGAGCCTCTATTGAATAAAAATCTCAATCCAGAAGACGTTTCGGTTTTAATCCTTTTTTATTAAATAAAGCCATCATCAGTTCTTAAGAGATTATTGGCAATCTCAATGTGTACAAGCATATGGCATCTTATGTGCAAATATTATATATTTTTTATATAATTTTGTATATGTTTATATATAACAACTCTATCCGCATCTCAATGGTGTACACCTCAGATTGCCAATAATCTCTTAAGAACTACCCCCCCCTTTTCAACCCCCCCCCTTCCCCCCCCCCCCCCCCCCCTTTCTTTATTCAAAAATAAAAATTTTAAATTAATTATAAAGTTTTTTTTTTATAAAAAAATTTTCTCCTCTTTTTTTTATTTAAAAAAAAAAAAAAATAATAAAAAAAAAGTATAGTCCCCGGAGGTAGTTGAGTAGGAAAATAGAGGAGGAATTCCACCAATAGATTTTGGCTGAGGAGAGCTCCAAGAATAAGAATTCGAATCTAGTCGGTCCAATTTTTTTTTCCCCCCCCCCCCTCCCCCTTTCTTATTTGTAAAGGAAATCAATGGAATACTTAGTATTGGAAGTTTTTATATAGCAAGTTAATTGATGTAGTAGAAGGAGAATAAAGAGAGGACCTAATTATATTTTCGTTTATTATACCCTCAGTGCTGTTCATTTCAGTGTATATTCATTTAACATTTAAATTTAAAAGTGGGGGGGAGGGGCGCGGGCCCCCCATTTCCCCCCCCCCCCAAAAAAAAAATATCCCCCCCCCCGTGGTGGTGTTTTTTTTTATATATTATGAGGGGGGGGGGAGGAGAGGGGGCCCCCCCCCCCCCCCCCAAAAAAGCCGGGAGTGTTTTTTTTTTTTTGGGGGGGGAGGGGGAAGAAAAAGAAAACAATTTTGGGTGTTCTCCTCATCATAAAAAAGGTTCCCCTTGTGTTTTTTTTAAAAAAAGGGGGGAGGGGGGAAAAAAATTGGCCCGGGAAAGTTCGGGTTTTTATTTCTTGGAGCTTTTCTTAGCTAAAATCCATTGGCGAGATTCGGTCCTCACATTTTACATACTCAACTACCTCCAACGCCTGGACTATAGTATAATATATGAGAAAACCAATTAATAAATTTAACATAACTTAATTTTATAATTTTTGTAAATAAAAACAATAGAAGCAATAATTTAAAAATTATATTTTAACATTTTCTTATATTGTTTCAGTACTCGCTCTGCCTGCTCATCTTTTTTCTTCTAGAGATGGCTATTGCCATCATGGGTTTTGTTTTTCCCACCGCAATGCAATCGATGCTCGAAGAGTCTTTCACTGATAAAATTATTCACACCTATAGAGAAGACGCCGATTTACAAAATTTCATTGATTTTGCACAACAAGAGGTATTCAATTTTAATTTATCTCATAGAAAGGTTAACAAATTTAGATATTTCTTAATTTATTGGAGAATTTCTCTCCTTGACTTGAGTTTGTTTATTTTCATTTTATTTTCAAAGAATAAATTAATTCCTGCTCTTTCATCAACTTAAAATATAATTCTTTAGTGCCAATGAAGTATTCTAAACCACAGCTCTTCGTTAATTTATATTATATTTGACGGAGATATATAGCTGATAATATGTAGATTAAAGGTTTTCTCCAATGAGCAGCAGCTAGTAGTAATTTCAATTTATTCATTATAACACTACTCGGTAAGAAAAAAAGCCCCAAGATAATTCCTTCAGATTCTTAAGTAAAATGACCTCCTGAATCCAAATATGACCTCCGTTTTACCCCAACTACGTACTGTTTTCGGGGGACAACCCCCTACTTATTTCCACCCTTTTTCGTTAATCTAAGGGCCATGAATTAAATTTGAAGGGATGAAAAATAATATTTTAGCTTTAACATTTCGTCAGAAGGTCTAGAGAGGTGAAAAGTTCAAAAATATGAACATTTGGTTCCAAGGGGGGGGGGGGGGATATGGGGGAGGATTTTGTCCCTTAAATTGCAAAAAAATCATTAAAAATAATCGATTTTTTTTTTTTTGTAGTTTTTGCACTGCTTTTCTACATATTCCCAGTTAACAGACCTCCTTCACCCTTCCTTAAAAATACATAGGATAAAGCGGGTGAAGCGTGAACGGTTCCGAAGCCCTCACAAGGAGTGAATTCACACCCACGTTGCACAGTCCGATTCGCAATATGCGGTTATATTATCTTTTTTTGGCGATCTTTACCAATTTAAAATTATATATATACACATTCTTTCATGTTCTTCAATATTCACGATTTGGCCAACTGGCACATGAGCTGTGATCTTCATCTTGTTCGAGGTTGATCGTCGTTCACACCTGACTCACTTTTGCTTTATATTTTTTTTTATTGAGGGATTTTTAAGGAAGGATGAGCGAGGTCTGTTAGCTGGAATACGTAGAAAAGCAGTGAAAAAACTGCGAAATAAAGCAGAAAAATCGATAATTTTTAATGATTTTTTTGCAAATTGAGGGACAACGTGGTAGGGGAAAACGGAGGTCATATTTGGATTCAGGTGGTCATTTTACTAAAGAATCTGAAGGAATTATTTCGGGGCTCGAAAAAAAATTTCATTTTGCCGAGTAGTATAATTAAAGTGCCAGGGGCAACGTTTCGGTCGCATATAGGACCATCATCAAGGCCAAGCCATTGATTCTCCAGTGGTCATATAGCCAGAAGACATTATTATTATAATAAATCCAATGACCAAATTCGTTAAAGTATACGTATTGACTCACTCTCTACAGAGAAATTATTAACAAATAACTACTAGCTACTGCTCATTGGAGAAATCCAGAAATCTTTAATCTTAATTTATATTATTTTAAATATATTTTTATTTTTTTACCCTCAAATTTTTCAAATTTCTTTTACATATTTTCTCTTTCAGTTCAATTGTTGTGGCTTAAGTGGAGAAGGATATATGGATTGGTCAAAAAATGAATACTTCAATTGTAGTTCGCCTTCAGTTGAAAAATGTGGCGTTCCATTTTCATGCTGTATGAATGCTACAGACATAGCAGTAAGTCATTATTATTTCTTCAAATTATATTGTAAAAAATTCCCAAGATATCTTTGAATCTTATTTTTTTGTCAACCCAATAAGAGAATATAATAGGTTACTACTTCTGACTCATTGAATATTTAATAAATAAATCATTATTTATATTAGTAGTTATAGATTTTTATTAGATAGATATTAGATATAGATTTATACTAGTATTTATAGAGGGAGCATATTAATAAGAGCTTTTGTCTTAAAATATAAAAATAAGCGTACAGCGAGACCTCAAAACCTTGTAATTCAAAAAAAGAAAAAACTTAAAAATATCTTCCCCCCTTTATGCATATTAATAATTTATCCTTGTTGCCGGCACATTAAAAATTTAAAAATAGATGTATATATTAGTGTGATGTGGAGGATAGCAGCCAGATAGGTAGCCTCTATTTAATGAAACAGACTCCTTTTAACAAAACGTTTCGGCTAAATTTAATTACGCCATCTTCAGTTGTTAAAGCTGTATAAAAAATATTTACATTGATTTATTTAGCCGAAACGTTTTGTTAAAAGGAGTCTGTTTCATTTAATAGAGGCTACCTATCTGGCTGCTGTCCTCCACATCACACTAATTGACATCTCACAGCCACATTCCATCAATTAGATGTATATATACGTTAAACCTCTAGTTGAATGGAATAAAAAATTTATTCTTTATACCCCTCCCGTAAAAATTTTCTGGGCATTCAACCTTTGTATATGGTGAAAATAAATTACGGATAAATATTTTATTATTTTTTATTAATAATTTAATTTTTTTTTTCCAGAGTGGTCTAGTCAATATAATGTGTGGATATGGAGTCCAAGAACTTTCAGTAAGTTATGTAATAAATTATTGTAACTAGAGGCTAAGATAATAATTTAACAAATAATGTAATTAATTTTTTTTAATTTTTCAACTATGATATGATCATAAGCATCTATTTTTTAGGCTGTTTAAATTATTTATAAATTTTGAATTTTCTTCACTGGTCCGTATGTTATAATTAATAAAGAATTATATATCATGAGCTGGTCTATGAAGTAATTATGAAAAACATATAACCGAATATCTATTAATTAAAATAAGCGAAAATGGTAGGTATCACCTGGAGTCGCACCAGGGAGCTGAAATTAGAGATCTTTCAAATTGAAATAAGCGACTGCGGTAGGTACTGTGCCCCAGTAGTAATACATGCTGAGAACAAATCGACAGATCCGTGGTGCGCCTCCCGGCGGAACCTACTTTCGCCTATTTAATTTATAAATTTTCGTTGTTACGAAACTAGACAAGAAAAATTATTTAAAATCTTATACTTGTTGAGATTACTTGCCTATGATTTAAAGCAGAGGAAGGGCTGATTTTAGTAAGAAAAACCTTATCAAGCTTTTTTCTTACTAAAATCAGCCCTTCATCTGCTTTAAATCATAGACAAGTAATCTCAACAAGTATAAGATTTTAAATTATAAATTTTCGGTTAGATATATATTATTTCTTATTTATATATAACATTTTATATGTAACATAACTTTAGATTTATTACAAAATTAAATACCTAAAAGCAAATTCTTATTTTAAGGTGGCAGAAGCTGGCAAGAAAGTATGGACGAGTGGATGCATCGAAATTGTCAGATCTTGGGCTGAAAGGAATCTCTATACAATAGCAGGAGTCGCTTTAGGCGTTGCCTTATCTCAGGTACTTAATAATTATTCATTTAATGATTATGTTTTTAAATATTTCTTTATAGATCCATATATGATACACTGCTCCAAGAAAACAACACACTTTTATTTTTAAATCATAATATTTCATTTTATATAACTAGAATGGAAACTTATGTATGTAGACCTATATATCACGATAAAAAAGAACTTAATTTTAATATAAACGAATATACGAATATCCAAACTGGAAATTTATTTCTTATTACAGAAGGAAGGCAGTGAGTGACCTTTATTTATTTTTTCCTTCCATCTGCAATAAGAATTCTATAAATATCTAGTTTGAGTTTTATTTTATTAGAAGCATCCATATTTATACTATTTATATAATAAATAATTAAATGAATATCTATTAATATTAATAAATAAATTCAGATATTTGGTCGAGCCATTTATTTGTCACAATCATCACAAGTATGTTTTCAAATTCTATTTTATTCAATCAGGTTTTTTCGAAAAAGTTGGCCAAATTGTGCAGTAGGGACGGATGTTTTCAATGTTGACCCAATCAGAAGTGGCGCAGCAATTGTTGTTGAATTTTATTTAATATAATAGTCAGATTTCCACTAGAAAAGTAGGCCTAATGATCCTGGGTTGTTGAATGTTTACAGAGGCATACTAATTGGCCAGTTATGAAGATGATATCTTATTTATTCACATTTGAATGAGGAAAAGTATGCTTAATGATTCACTGGATGGTTACTGGATGTTATCGCCAGGTGGATGAATGTTTTCAGAGGCGTAGTAATTGGCAGTTATGGAGATGATGTCGTATTTATTCACATTTGAATGAGGAAAAGAAACTTAATGATTCACTGGATGGTTATTTGAGGTTTTCAGTGGCGAAGAATTTGGTAGGAACAATTATTATCGAATTTTTCATATTTTTACCAGGAAAAAGCAGACCTAATGATGGATAGTTGTTGGATGTTATCTGACTATTTTATCGCATTAATGGCGCATTAATTGGCTAAAAAAATTTAAAAAAATATATGTTAATTCATTTGTTATAAGATGGATTTACCGAATTAAATGATATTGGTAAAACTTTTACTCACCTTCAATTATCATGACTCCTTGACCCTTCACCTTCCCTTCTTCCATTTCCTCTCGTTTCCTCTTTTTAGGGCTTTTTGGATTTTATTTCTGTAGTTACGTAGTCATTATTAGATTAGGATGGAATTCCTCTAATTGTTACAAAGCTAAGTAACTATAGAAATAAAATCCAAAAAGCCCTAAAAGGAAGGATAAATGTGAAGGGAAACGAGAGGAAATGGAAGAAGGGAAGGGGAAGGGTCAAGGAGTCATGATAATTAAAGGTGAGTAAAAATTTTACCAATATCATTTCATTCGGAAAATCCATCTTATAACAAATGAATTAACATATATTTTTTTAAATTTTTTAGCCAATTACTGCGCCATTAATGCGATAAAAGTCAGATAACATGCAACAACTATCCATCATTAGGTCTGCTTTTCCTGGTAAAAATATGAAAAATTCGATAATAATTGTTCCTACCAAATTCTTCGCCACTGAAAACCTCAAGTAACCATTCAGAGAATCATTAAGCTTTTTTTCCTCATTCAAATGTGAATAAATACGACATCATCTCCATAACTGCCAATTACTACGCCTCTGAAAACATTCAATCACCGGGATAACATCCAGTAACATCCAGTGAATCATTAAGCATACTTCTCCTCATTCAAATGTGAATAAATACGATATCATCTCCATAACTGGCCAATTAGTACGCCTCTGTAAACATTCATCAACCCGGGATAACATCCAGTAACCATCCAGTGAATCATTAAGTATACTTTTCTTCATTCAAATGTGATTAAATACGATATCATCTTCATATCTGCCAATTACTACGCCACTGAAAACATTCAACAACCCAGGATCATTAGGCTTACATTTCTAGTGGAAATCTGACTATTATATAAAATAAAATTCAACAACTTAATTGCTGCGCCACTTCTGATTGGGTCAACATTGAAAACATCCGTCACTACTGCACAATTTGGCCAACTTCGAAAAAACCTGAGTGAATAAAATAGAATTTGAAAACATACTTGTGATGATTGTGACAAATAAATGGCTCGACCAAATATCGGAATTTATTTATTAATATTAATAGATATTCATTTAATTAATTATTTATAAAAATCACTCATTGCTTTTCAATTGCAATAAGGTGGAGTAGAAGTGGACGTCTAAATGTACTTTAAAAAAGAAAGTAAAAAACTAGACTATTACGAATTTTTCAATGCGGTTTTTTTAATGAAATAAATTCATAAGTGATTATTGGGACAGAAAGGTATAATTTTTTTAATGAAATATTAATAAAAATTATGGAAATTAATTTTTTTGTTAGGATAGAAACAGGGCAATATTTATATTGCAACAGTGTGAGAACAGGTCAAAAATTTACGACTTCAGGTCGAAACAAGGGGATTTTCCTACTCGGATTACTTGGCTGCTTTCCCTCAAGTCTATTCTAATTAAATTTTTTCTCATTTAGACTTAGAAGGAATTGTGGCGGTTGTATAACTAAATTAATACATATTAGATGATATTCTAAATTTAAGAGGGAATTATCGACACGTCATCTGAACATGATCAATGGTTTGTGGATTTCATTTTGATATGGAAGATTTGAAAGAATTTTCATAATATGCTTTTAGAACACATTCGTATCAAATTGAATTCAATTTAATATTAAATAGATTCCACAAATTGGGAAGCAGGAAGGCATTCAGTGAGTAGTATATAGTATTGGTAATGTAGAGGGTAGGAGGTACAAATCACTGCCGGGGCATTTGTCACGGCGTGTTTGCCAGTGGCTGGGCAGATGGCCGACCCCCTGGTCGACACCCCAACACACCGCTGCCTGTTCTCCCACGTCACACTATTATATATATAGAAATATAATTGCGAACGTTAGCGACACTAAAGGGGGATAATGGACCATTGTGTCCTATGACGTGGCTCAAGTAGAAACTAGCTACCATTTTTTCTCATCTCACTAGAAGTTAATTTATAAATGGACTCTTACTCTGCTTGGTAATAAGACAGCTTATTTAGTCGCAAGATGATTTATAGATAGATATCGTCAGAATTTTTTTATGGGTTGAAAAAGATCAGTCGGATACAGAATTTCAGCTTATGAGGTTAAAGAAAGTCTTTGAGATCTGACCGTCGTTATATTTTTCTAATTCAAAATGTTATCAATACTTTCCGTCCTAAATAATAAATTATTTAAATTATAGTAGTAACTACCAATTAACCTAATGCAAATAAAAATTTGTTTTTTAATGATGTACTGTATTTGGTAAAAAACTTTAAAAATTTGATTTCCCTGTCATCCCAGAGGAAGAGCGCGAAGAAGACTTATTAGATGTTCAAATTTTTTGTACTATAGGCCTAATTATAAATTTTTTTATATAAATTTATGTTTATATTAAAAAAAAAAAGCTAATAATTTAATATACCTATGTATAGATACCTGTTTATAAAAACCTCTTAATGATGGTTCACCGGATTCTACAATAAAGCAGTATCAAATTCCTCACTATTTTTTTTTTTTTTTTTTTTTTTTTTTAATTTTTTTTTTTTTTTTTTAATTTTATCCAAGAATGCTTTTTTAAAGATCCAGAAGCAGGCTTCCTTTATTTTTATTGAAATACAATTAGAACGCAGCCTAAATGGCCTCGGATGCCGAAAAAAGATCCTAAAAAAAATCAAAGTTTTTTTGCATAGTTCTCGAAAGATTTTTGTTGTATTAGTTTTGTTAGAGATTAATTTATAGAAAAAATTTCCAAAATGTTTTATTTTACTGATAATCCATAAAAAAAATTCTTACTTGGTCACGAAAGAATAATATTCAAATAACCGAATCACGAAAATATGTTGCTCGCTTGAGCTATCTATGGCTCAGAGGTAGAGCTCTGGTACTAGAGGTCAAGGTTTCACATTCTACCTCACGGGAAAAAATTTATTTCAATTGAAGGGGGGATACAAATCAATTGGACGGAGTCTAAATAGCCTAAGATGCCGTAAAATATCTTATATTAAAAAAGAAATGGACGGGGGTGCCCGGCCCTTTTTTTTAAATTGATGAATTTTAATTAATGTTTAAATATTAATTATAGAATACATATATTTGTGAAAACAATTAGCGAAAAACAAGCCAAAAATATCACTATCCTCCTCAAACAAAATGTTAGAGCATAAAAACAACTTGCTGAGCTTTCTTTAAAAGAAAATATATTATTATGAGGGTGATGTCGAATCTTTTCAATGTCTGGCCCCCACAGCTTCATTTCCTGAATATTTATTTAAGGTGGATGGTTGTTGGTCCAGTAAACCCAAACCTGAAGAGGAAAATGATCTCTCTCTCTCGTCTTGTGGCTTAAGCTCACTCGAGTGGCTAACGTAAGGAGTTAGGAGTAGGAATAAGGAGTTAGCGCCCAAGTTGAAAAGGGCGCATTTGCTTTTGAATGCCTTCTCTCTCTCTTTGAATTGCGCATCCGTTTGTGACGCTGTCATTTCACGGCACACTGGATCCAATCTCATGTTCCCGAGGGAGAAATAGGAGATACCTACCTTGGACTGTCCTCGGCAGAAACGAAACGAAACCTCCCTCAGCCACCCACTTGACACACCATACTCTCAACTCTCAAACCTCTCAAGCTGCAAATAATTCTAGAGATCGTTTCTTGTTTAATAGTTGAATGATTGATTGATAGGCGACTAAATTAATAACTAAATAAAAAATAAGTACAATATTTTAATTTATATTAAAAATATAAAATTTTGTTTTGAAAGAAAAAATTTACTGTCACAGATCTGAATGTAAATTTCAAAATGAAGAAAGAAATAAAAGAAGTTTGTAGTCCGTATTTTTTTCTATTAATATCCCTTCACGGCTAACGTTTCTGTCTCAGAGTTTAGACCATAGGCGTAGCCAGAAATTTTTGATGGGGGTTCAAGAAAATTTTTTCAAACATTTGAAAAATTTAAGATTATTTTAGGGTATTTATAAATCATTTTGCTTGTTTTTTTTTTATAGCTAGAGTAAATTATTATATTTTACTTTCTCTGAATTATAATTTGTATTATGGAGCTTAAATATTTAGTGATGGATTGGGTCCCATGGGGGGTTGAACCCCCCCCTCTGGATACGTCTATGGATTAGACCATCATTAAAACTGCAAGTGTCTTTTAAAGATCTTTACATTTATGATTCTCTGTGATATCATTTTCAGTATTCTGAATGAGAATATACAATCTTGTATATTCAAACAGATATCCTTTCTGAATG